>JABSTQ010001283.1:0-43120 GCA_013358835.2 Ixodes persulcatus | reverse complement strand
GGCTACATTCTGTAATTGTGTACCTTCTTCATGGAAGCACACTTCTTCGAAAGCACGAACTAATGCCTAGGGGAATTAATTTCGGCATTAGGAAAAGTTGTTTGTTTTGCTTTGTTTATCTACTTATTTTTTCTTAGTTGGAGACACACATGCATCAGATTAAACTTCAAAGCAGCATGTTAAAGTAAAATAGAAATGGGCAACAATACAGGATCAAACATTTCATTGTTTTTAACAGCCAACGCTGCAAAAGACATTCAATTCTATTGGGTATTAGTTTTAAAAAAGAAGGGCAACATAAACTGATCCTCTTAGTATTTGCATTTAATTTTCTTATGGTCATAACCTGCTTGCTTAAATGTGTATTGCAGGTTTGAAATGCACCTTTCTTGATGTATGCCAACTGTAGGGAGGTAATGTTCTGAATTCATTTTAACCATCAATTTCTCTTCTTTCTTCAGGTGACTCCCAACCTAAGGATCACTTTTTATGCAGATCTCAGATTGTTAGATCGGGTATGGGCATACTTATGACTACTGTCGGGAGTGATCTTGAATTAAACATACCTTTATGCGATAAGTAAAGAAATAATGGCTTGGAAACTTTTAGAAGCTTAACTAAAAACGAGCATTGCTTTAATATCCTGAGGGTAGCCTCACCTAAAATTGAGAAATTCGGTAAAAATGTAAGGCAATCTACCTCTAGAGTGCTACCAAAAGGGTTATAAATATTGTAGCCATACCATGAAAGGAAGATCTTTCAAGGAATGTGAAAGATTGTGTTTTTATATAGAACTGCATTGTTCTTTCTGGTGTTTATGATGCTGTCTTTGAATTCTGTGGCCTGTCTAAGCTGTTACCACAGCGAGGGATGACAACCAAATATAACAGTTTCCAACGTTCATTGTCTACTTATCTACAGTTGTAGCTCCTATTTCTTACAAAGTCACTAGCCTAGCGTTGAGATTTATAGACATGGGCTACATGTTTTGTGCTTAAAAGAATCTAACAAAAGCTATTGTGGGCTGTCTATTGGGAGTGGAACATGAATCAGGATACTGCGGTACTTTTGTTTTTTATGGTAATCTCTGAACTCTGTAAATTCTAAGAAAGGTTGAAGGTTTGTTAGGCGCCAGCTGCCACCTAACTGTTCCATTTGAGACTAATTTACCCTTGGTCTTCTTAAACTATGACCCTGCAGATTGTATTTATGACGTTCTATATTTTTTTAAGTCTGAGCACTGCAAAAAAAGATTACCTGGATTTTCAATATTCCAGGCTTCTTTGGGCTACAACTGAGGGAGAAGAGGTAGCGCCAGGCTGAAAGGGCAGCCCGGCATCAGAAGATACGGCGGTACCTGTCAGATAAGCTATCCGATCTCAAGAGAAATCGCTACAAAGGTTTGTGCATCTATACTATAACTTCCTTAATTAAGTTAAATACTATTTTGTGTCTCAAGTTTACAAGCAATTATTTTAAATGATGGTATAGATAAATTATTTTGAGTTTAACATATCTGTAAATGTTTATGCAAACAACTTTATAGTTCTGTGTTTATGAGCGGACCACTTGGAAAAGGCTGTGGGTTGCTTGGTCGCTACTGCCATCCCATCAGCCGTGCTCGCCCACTCTCCAAAAAATTGCATGGTCACACAATTACAAAGAAGCACGTCACTCTTGCTGCCCTTAGTCGTCCCTAGGTCCACTCTGCTGTTGACGTATCTCAATGGTCGCCCTGTGTTTGGACTCATCGCTGATCTCTGAATTGCCCTTGATATGTCCAGGCTCATCCCTTTGTTGCCTGTCCTCCCCCGATGCGCGATGGCAGACCTGCAACTGCCCATGTTGTTGCAGGTCTGCCATCGCTTGCACCCCATGTTGTAGCCTTTTTAACCTTTTTCTTCATATTAATTTAGCTTAATTTATATATTGCCAATACTATTGAAATGGAGCGAATGTACTATTGCAGCCAATACGAGCTGAATGCCACTACGCGTGGCACGCAATAATATGAGAGTTTTCTCTTGGATTGTTCAGCAAAGCTTGGTATGCGCTGAGGTAGAAAAAAATCGCTTCTTGTGCTCGTTGCACCACTATGCCGTGTCTTGTCAATTTGCAGCTCATAGTGATGCAATGAGCGCAAGAAGCAACCTGCCTAAATTCAGCAAACACAGAGGTTCACTGAAAATCCGACGGGTGGCTCCGTTAGTACCACACACCATGCGTCATGGCGGTTCAACTAATATTGGTCACAATAGCACTTCCTCAAATGTTTCTGGTTTTTCTGTACCACCTTGCCATTCCTCCCAGCGAAACAGTGTATGATTTCATAACTTCATAATAAAAATATCAAAGCATTGCAGCTTGTTTGACTTTATTCTTAATAGTAGCTGCATTTGCCGTACTCAAATGTCAGGCTGGCGATTACCAGTGTGCAGCCGACAATATAATTAAATTATAAGTGGGATATGCACCTCGTCATGCTCCGACATAGGACATTATTAAGTTTCTACATTATGCATTCACATATTGTCGTGTATTTTTAAGTTGTGGCCAGCTCGAACTGTTTCAAATTAGCCATGAAACCACCAGAAACAAAACCATAAAAAAATAGACGTCTAAAATATGACAGGTCATTCGACTATCAGCCCATCAAACCAATAGAACATCAAACCATCAGGCCATCAGGCCATCAGACCATCAGGCCAACAGACCATCAAACCATCAGGCGTCCCAAATACGACTCCATCAGACCATCAGCCCCATCAGGATTTTTTCCGGATGGTCTTTTAGATAGGGACTGAAGACAGAAGTTATGAAAGTGGTGATAATAAGAAAGGGGATGTTCACTACGCATTGCAACAGTTGCCATGTAATGTCTATTTTTCACAGCATATTGTCCCACTAGCTTCGGGCATTGCACGAAATAAGTAGGGTAATGGAAAAAAATGAAGAGCGTTTTCAATGGGCAGGGAGGCAATGAGGTATTGGATTAGTTTCCATCTGGTGACTGCCATCATTATGTAGAGCTGGAATGTTTGATATGTTCTTTTAATCACCCAGGCACATAGCCACGTGGGAGGCCTATGGAGCCCAGCACGGCCCCCGGCCCGCCCCCCCCCCCCTATATCTTCCATTTGCGGGGACCTCTTCTGCCCTCCTCCCCGTCATCCAGCATTTTGTCATGGGTGGCCCCTCCCCCAAAAAAATCACAAAATCCTGGCTATGTGCCTGTAATTACCTATAAGCATATGTTGTGTGGCATTCGGGAAGCTTTTATGAAATGAGTGGTGTTTCCAAACACACAAATTCCCTTGGAGATCACATTGGTAACTGAAGTGGCCTCTCACCTTGGCAAGGATACCAGCGGCTGAGGTGCTACTGGCCCCCACCTCAAAGTACATGGTGCAAAAGCTTGTGCTGCACAACCTAGAGATCTCACCCCTGCCCATGTTGACCTAGGTTACCTCGGTACCAGCGTGTGGTCATGTATCGCTACTTCATGGCGCACGTTAGAGGGTGGGCACGGCGTAGGACCTCGGCCTTGCGGTTACACTGAACCGAAAATATTTGCTTATCTACAGCATAGATATCAGGTGTCCCTTCAGGCAGACTAACTTCCCGCTATCTACATTTTCGCCGAACAAGTCATCCCCCTCAGAAGATCGCACCCAAAACTTGCACTAGCGTGGAAACACTCATCATTTAATGAGTTTGTTCCGCTGTACTCGTACCGTGCATGCCGCACTTGCCATATAGCAGCGAGTTCGTTTCTGCACTCCCTAAGTGGTTGCACTCACCAAATTTGTTTCTGTGCCAGCTCTCTCAGGAAGCTGTACTCACTTGAACCAAGAAAATCGGGCATGCACCAGAATGCAATCCCATCATGCATTGCTCAGGTTGCCCATTTTGAATACTAGCGAAGGAGGAAACCCAAATCGAAAGTCTTGAGCCTGCACTACTTAGGATGAATATGTCACGTAAGCCAGCATTAGCAGCAGCGCTACTTGAGTTTACTTCCTTTGACAGCAGATATGAAGAGCTTTTTTTAAGTGATTAAGAACAGCATAAGACTGATATGTCTAAAAACAGTAAATGTTCTGTTATGACGATGATGGGCGTGATGCTTGGATCTGCAATGCAGTGCCCTCAATGCTTGATTGGCAGTTATGAGTGTACAGGCACAAAATGTGTCACAATTGCAAAAATAGCGGATGTGCTCATATTTTTTTAAACAAGCAATAACAATGATTTGAAATTTTTTTTAGAATGTGTGTTTTTGGATGCCTTGGGGTCCTGACGTTCCACTCAATTTTTATATAATTTTGTGATGCATATTTTTGTACCTGCGAATAAATTGGCACTACTGAAACTAACTGTCCGAGTGAAGTCAAGTGAGTGTAGCGATCTCACAGGACGTCACACTTCTACGTTATGCTAGGCTGGAAGGTCGCGCAAACTCGTTTGCTGCGCGTTCTCGGTACAATTTTTCTTGAAACTGTTTAATTAATTTGTGCGACACGCAGGCATCGGTTTGGGCTAAAACTTGGTCAACATTACCTAGATCAGTGGTTCTCAACCATTGATGTTTCGGGCGACACCAGGTTGTGGTGAGGGGAACGGAAATGTATATATTATTGAAAATAAAAATTTCATAAATCACTATAACAAAGTTCTAGTGCAAAGTAGCCTTCTCTCATTGGAATACACTTGAGAAAATGCAACTGAAAGTTGGAACGTCTCTCCCTAAACTACACGAAGACAACCTTTATTGCCGAGTTTGACTAATGAGGCAGGGCTTCCAGGACCCCGAGAATGCCTTCGCAGACACCAAAGGATCCGCGGACCCCCATTTGAGGACACTGACCTATATCAGGCCTGTGGCCAATTTCAATCGTAAAATAAAGTTTCTAGATCTTCTTCATTGTCCATTTAATGGTTACGCTAAACATTATCCGTAAGTTTGCGTTGCAAGTGTTCACAAGTGTTACTTCTTCTGGTTCTACTGTAGTCGAATTATGCCGAAAACTTGTGTAGTCTGCAAAATCTCCAAGACAATGAAGTGTTTCTTGGTGATTTGTATTGCAAATAGAAACAATTCACACTGCCCTGTCGCATTTCCACCTGTCCTATTGCCTCACAGTGCGCTTGTTTTGGTTTGTGTCACGAATTCTGCATACCCAGTGTTCTCTTCTTTACTACTCTAAGTTTTTTCACAATTCATAAAATGTTTAAAGAATGTATGGATATCCGTCACCACTGCACAGACATTGCAGGAACACTGTAGACAATTTAAAACAATTTAAAGTAATTTCAACTTTAAATATTTTTAGATATTATATAAGAAATTTGCCTTTCAATAGTGCTTGTGGAGAAATCAGAATCCTATATGTATTAAGCTATTTTTTGCACAGTTTTCTGCAAAATTAAATATCTAAGAAACCAGTCAACCGAAATTGCTGGCACTATGCTGCATCACCCTCACATGAAGGAAGAAGCATACGAGGGCCGTTCAAAAATTATTCGACCTGAATTTGTACCGCGGAAACAAATGAAATGCGGACAGTGCCTCTTGTGGGGAGGTGTACTCAGTTTCGGGTCTACCTTTACGAGGTATGTTCAAAAAGTATCCTACTTGAATTTGTTCCACGAAAACAAATTAAACACAGACACTGTCTTCTGGTGGGTAGGTGGAGGGAACAATAAAGGGCCTGCTTGAATTTTATCAGGCCCGCAAAAAATATGAGTCACCGGCAGTCAGCCTCTACGTGAGGAAGGGCAGTCAGTTCTCTTTGCTTTCTCCCGTATCTTGTTCCTTTCAGCGGCATTTTTATCATGGGGAAAAGCCAGAGATCAGAAGGAGCCATGTCATGAGAGTACGGAGGCTGATTCTGGTCAAAAAACGCTGAATCAGATGCGAAAAACGAGCTGGTGCATTGTTTTGATGCAGCTCCATCGTGAGAAACTTTGGCACGAATTTCTCAGACACTCTCTGCAGAGCCAAATGCTCCTTCAGAAGTGAATGCACCAAGTCGGTAATTCCTACCACCTCAGTCACAAGTTCTTGAACAGTGTTGCGATGGTCCTGCACGACCCAACTCCGCACTTGGTCAATCACCTCGTTATTTCGGCTTGTTGAAGGCCTTCCGGGACGTGTATCGCTCCCCACTGTCATGCGACCATCTTTGATCAGGTAGTACGCCTCTTTAATTTTTCGTAATGCCCATGGCATCGCCGCCGAAATTATGGTGAATATTTTTGTTTCCACTTGAGTGTTGCAACGCTTCCACCAAAATTTGATGCAATACCTCTGTTCAAGCTATTTGGTTGTTTTGCAGAAACAAAACAAAACAAAACAAAAAACGACGAGCACTGATTACGATCATCTGGTGGGCTAGTTGGTTGATCATTATGTGGGATTAAGAGCGCAAATACAAGGAAGGATAGTTGAGGCAGACAGGATAGAGTGCTGACTAACAACTGATGTTTATTATACTTTTCTTCTTGTATTTGTGCTGTTAATTCTACATAATGAGCACTGACGACACTTCCTCACTCAGAGGCTGACTGCTCGTGACTCACATTTTTTTGCGGGCCTGATAAAATTAGCGCATGCACATGAATGTTTCCTCCACCTCCCCACCGGAGGACGCTGTCGGCACTTCATTTGTTTCCGTGAAACAAATTCAGAAATGTAGAAAAATGTTTGAACAGCAGCAGAGGCTTTATCACACGACGTTTCGGGAAGAGACTTTCCTTCTTTTCCAGCAGTCTGTGGCAGCAAAAAATTTCAAATGAAAGAATGGAGCATTAAATTGCAGCATTTAGGCATGTGAAAATGTACTCATAATGTCTGGGTGCCCAACTTAGCTCTGTTCTCTGTTTTGTTTTCAGAGCTGCTGCTCGAGACCTTCGTTGTCCGCAGCAAGACATTGTTTGGCGTGACCTCTGCCACATTTATTGTGCACCAGTTGCTGCACCTATGCAACTGTGTCCGTCAGCTGGAACCACTCTGGGCTCATTCTGCCTTCATTTTCGAAGAGGGAAATGGAAGGATTTTGAAGCTGGTGTCGTCCGCGCGAGGACTCCCTGACCAGATTTTGGTGCGGGTCGTGATGGCTCAACAGGTTGAGTGTCTCCTGGCAACAGCGAAGTTGCCCGACAGGGAACAGAATGTGTGCTTGAGGTTTCTCGGTTTCCCTCCTATTCAGAATGCGAGTCATGTGGAGGGAACATGTCTGCTTGGATGTGGAAGCGCTGTAAGCTTGAGTGCAGTGGAAAAGCGTGCTCTTGAGCAGCACTGTGGTTTACCTTGCACCACTGGAACAGAGTATGAACGCTTTGTCTTTGGCCGCAAGGTGTTTCACAGTGCTGGTCACACTAGGCCAGAAAAAAGCAACACCACGGTCGTCCCCACACAAGATGGGGAGTACTACAAGATTGAAAAAATCATCCTGGTGTCACTTCACGCCCAGACGTGTGTCCTCCTCTGCCGTCCAATTGTCCTGATGGAAGAATCATGCATGCCAGCGCGCATCAAGGAATGTTTTCTTTCAGAAAGCGAGGCCCTGAGCGTCCTACAGCCCAGTAGTATCAAGGACAGCTGTCTGTATATAGACTTTGTCAGTGAAAACAAGTCATTTGTGTGGGATCTGCCAAACAGCATTGAGAGGGATTAGTTCGACTTGCTTTTGTGTATATATGGTATTCTATCTAAATATGATATTTGGTTGACCCACTGTAGATTGGGGAATTTGGCACTGTAAAGCATGTTGCAAAATGTTTTGCACGTTATGTTATTATATGTAAATATCACATTTGGTTGACCCACTGTAGATAGGGGAATTTGATACTGCAAAGCATGTTGCAAAATGTTTTGCACGTGTTTGTTTTCTGTAGGAACGGTATACTCGAATGCAAAGACAATATTTATTTTCAAGTACAAAGCGCCACTAAAGTGCTACGTACAAAAGGAGTCCTTTCAATTGTTTCAAATTGTACAAACAGAAAAGAGCTGCATGTACATAAACTTTCCTTACAGAAAGAAACTTCAGTTGTGATTTACTTCATGTCGTGTAAAAAGGCTGATAGAATTACACAAAAAAGCCAAGAGATATGTAAAGCAGAAATGACCATATGGACCACCGAGCATGTGTCCTTGCATACAAAATAAAAGAGAACGAGGATAGTGATGGTGACACCCTGGTGGGTCTAATAGAATGTGAAGATGCTGGGTCTCAATATTATGCCCTACAGAGAAGCGTTGAGACAACTATAAGTCAAGCATGCCGACATTTAATGACACCGAGATAAAAACTTTCCTTGCACTACAATTTCAGAAAAGAGTGGGTTGGTATTCCTATCAGTCTTTCCTACCCTTATTCCTAGATAAAAATAGCTTTTTATCTGGAACGAAATATTTAGCTTCGTTGACTTGCTGGATCAGTGGCATGAAACCATTTTCCATTTTGATTCCGCCTGGATTTTGCACACAGGTTTAATATAATGGTGGAAGCATCTAGTAAAATTGTGAAAGGATTAGCTCGCCTCAATACAAGAAAAAAAACGGACTGTATGTCTTCCTATGCATCACATATAAACATCAATAAAAAATTGGGTCACTGTGGTATTTATTTTGGCCAAATGAAGCGAATAATATGAGAAAATTTTTCCTCTCCATTACACTTGTTTTTTAGTCGTAATAAACGCAAGAATATTATTTTGATCATTTGAAAAAGGGACGGCGAAAATTTCTCCTGGGACAAAAAATTGGAAGGCATTTACGTTTATCTGTAATGCGAAATTAGAGCGCGGCTCTTGAGGTGTTTTGATTTTCCTATATACTGTTGGTAAAGAATTTGATTGGGTATTTTTCTTCTACCTATAAATGGTGCATACATACACCAATTAATTAAAATCGGTAATCACGCGCCATCTATACCGTTTTGCTCCTCTTCTATACCGTCCTCTCCTCCTCTGGATAATATTGAATTTTGTTTTTCTTCCTCCAGTTACGGCGACGGCGACGCCGCGAATCGCGGCAATGGGTGCCTAAAAACTGCGCTATAAAACGTTTTTTGTTTTGTTTTTTTTCACTGCGAGAGTCAGGTTTTCATACTTTCAGTAGATGAATCCACCAGCTTTGGGCACCCCCGTAGTAAATCGTTGCATGATACGTTCCCAAGCTCATTTTTACGAATCATCCTAAATACCCTGCAAATCAGCGAAGACGAGAGCGGTCGTGTCCGTTCACGTCGTCTCCGATTGGTCTCGTACCTGCTCTGGCTTAGACTTTTGCCTCTCACAAAATGCAAGTTGCCGGTGATCGCTGCCCACTTTTTTGGATCGTTAAAACAGTTCGCTGCACGCACTTCTTGAGGATTGCAACGTCGTCCCGAGCTAAAACTCGCACTCACGAGAATGCCGCCCAAGTGGTCTCGTACCTGCTGTGTCCCAGACTTTTGCCTGTCGCAAAAAGCAAGTTGCCGGTGATCGCTGCCCACCTTATTGGATCGTTAAAACAGTTCACTGCACGCACCTCTTGAGGATAGCAACGTCGGCCCGAGCTAAAACTCGCACTCACGAGAATGCCGCCCGAGTGGTCTCGTACCTGCTCTGGCCCATACTTTTGCCGGTCGCAAATAGCAAGTTAGTGGTGATCGCTGCCCACCTTTTTGGATCGTTAAAACAGTTCGCTGCACGCACTTCTTGAGGATTGCGACGTCGTCCCGAGCTAAAACCATACCTCGGCAAACCTCACTCATGAGGGCCCTCACTCACCCTCACTCACCCTCATCTTCACAGGTGAGGTGAGGGTGAGTGAGTTTCTGAACCAGGAAAATTCATGAGTGTGAGGGTGAGTGAGGGCCGTGAGGGCCGTGAGGGCTGTGAGGGCCGTGAGTGCGTGAGGGCCGTGAGGGCGGTGAGTGCGTGAGGGGTGTGAGGGCAATGAGTGCGTGAGGAGCGTGAGGGGCGTGAGGGCAGTGAGGGCGGTGAGGGGCGTGAGGGGTGTGAGGGCCATGAGTGCGTGAGGGGCGTGAGGGGTATGAGGGCCGTGAGGGTGGTGAGTGCGTGAGGGGTGTGAGGGCCGTGAGGGCGGTGAGTGCGTGAGGGGCGTGAGGGGTGTGAGGGCCATGAGTGCGTGAGGGGCGTGAGGGCCGTGAGGGCGGTGAGTGCGTGAGGGGTGTGAGGGCCATGAGTGCGTGAGGCAGGCACGTAGCCAAGATTTTGTTTTTTCTTGGAGGGGCGGGCCGCGCATGACAAAATGCTGTATGAGGGGGAGGGGGGAGAGGAGGTCCCAGCAAAATGGAAGATTTCGGGGGGCGCCTGGGCCCCATGGGCCTCCCCCCTGGATACGTGCCTGGCGTGAGGGTCGTGAGGGTGGTGAGTGGCTTGAGGGGTAGAGGGCCATGAGTGCGTGAGGGGCGTGAGGGGTATGAGGGCCGTGAGGGTGGTGAGTGCGTGAGGGCCGTGAGGGCGGTGAGTGCGTGAGGGGCGTGAGGGCCGCGAGGGCGGCGACTGCGTGAGGGGTGTGAGGGCCATGAGTGCGTGAGGACCCCTTTAGACGGAGCAACTTTCTCAGCAATTTCGGTGTTGCTGGCGGGTTTTTCCCTAGCTTTCCCTAGATCAACACGAATTGCGGAGCTCGGGTCCGGCTCAAAACAAGCGAGCAACTCGGAGCATTTCGAAGACGTTGAAGCGGCTGCATCCAATCAGGGCCGCGATATTTTCACGTGATACCTCGTGCCGGTGATGATGACAACAAAAGACTTGGTTGAGGTTTGAAATTGATAGTTTTTGGAAATAACTGTTTTAATAAACTGAGGGCGATGAGTGCGTGAGTGTGTGAGGAGTATGAGTGCGTGAGGGGCGTGAGGGCAGGGGCGGATCCAGAACTCCGTTTTTTTTTTTTTGGGGGGGGCGAAAAATTTGTAAGGATGCTATTCTCCCATTCTTTCGTGTGCACCGAGGGGTCCACCCATGTCAAATTGAAATCCGAGAAGGGGGGAGGGGGGCGGCCGCCCCCCTCTTGGATCCGCCACTGCGTGAGGGCGGTGAGTGCGTGAGGGCCATCAGTGGTGTGAGGACGGTGGGTGAGTGAGGGGTATAAGTGCGTGAGGGGCGTGAGGGGCGTTAGGGGCATGAGGGCCGTGTGGGGTGTGAGGACCATGAATGCGTGAAGGGTATGAGGGCGTGATGGGCGTGAGGACCGTAAGGGGTGTGAGGCTACTGAGTGCGTGAAGGGCATACGTGCGTGGAGGGCGGTGAGGCGCGTGAGTACTATGAGTGCGTGAGGGGTGTAAGGACCGTGAGGGCGGTGAGGGGAGTAAAAGGCATCAGTTCGTCAGGGATCTGAGCTCAAATGAAGCGCTTCCGTTTGCATGTGGAGCTTTTGCGAGACGATGAGTTCTCTGCGAGGCCTGATTTCGCTTGAAGGCGTAGATGATTTGTGAGTGGTCGCGCGGGTATTGGTCCTTGGGGCCTCTTGCGGCATCTCCCAGGAAGTAAGATCGACACTCGCCTCGCAAAAATTTCGCCGCGCGGATGCTTGGTGCGGTTTGGTTATTGAGTAACGGGTAAGAAAGAAGGAGTTTGCACGAGCTAAGGCTCGCTGCTTGGCGATATTTGATAGCGCGGTTTGCGCAACTAGCGTTAGGTTGGCCGTTTTCTTTGTTATGTTTGACAAAAAAAGGAAGCTGGGTCGGAGTGGTTAAGAGTTCGCTCGCCCGCCGCTTCAGACAGCGAGTCGCCGGTGAACGGGTGGCGTTTTGCTGGTTGACGGCGGATGAAAAACGGGCGCTGTGCTCTATAGTAGAGGTTACTGCTTGAAGCGCTCTGACTTTAGAAATCTTTGCAGACGGCGCATGTAAACGCAAGAGAACTGCGAGCAGTCGCCCTTCTCCTCTACTCTTTTGTTCTAATTGTATAGGCTGTACGAAAGAAAAAAAAGTACACAAGCACGATTTGTGGACAAATATCCTCAAAACGTCATGTTGATATTGGTTGATTTTGAGCACTAGTACACTCTATCCGCTAACACAATATGAAACTTGATTTCATTATTTCTTTGCATTGAAGAATTGGGCGATCAGTTCACTGTTTGGTTCGTTAGAGAGCACTGCTGAAAAATCATACTTGCTTCATGTAATCGACCGATGCTTATTATGTCAGTCATTCGATCCGTACGCACTATGTTTGCTGGGAACAAAAAGTTTCGGAGTGTTGGGCCTTTGTATGCGCACCTTTCGCTTCCGGCAGAGGGTCACCCGTCGATGAGTAGACTCCGCATCCCCTCAGAAGCCCTACTGCCAAAATTAGCGCTTGCAGAGAGCCGGAATTTCTTGTGAAAACCCGCTAGCTCGTAACTAAAATTTATAGAAGTGGTGTTTTAAATTCCCTCAAACACTGTGACCATTTGTATTTATGAATTTTATGAATTTATGGATTGCAAGCTTAAGTCACTCGTGATACAAATCAGCTGTACTGCGATTCGTCCACAGCCAGGAATTATCTTCAAAAACATCTGGCACGTTTATTTTTTTCTTGAAGTTCTATTGCACAAGACGGCAGTGCACCAATAAATTGGCTTATTATGAATCGAAAAGTCACGCAAAAATAGATAAAAAGTTATTAAAACCTAATTGAGATATCACCACACGAAAGAGCATTTGAGTGTAGTAGACGAGCGCATGCATAAGCGGAAAGCGTGTAAGGATGTAGGCAAGCTGGCGTTCTTCAAGTTTTTTTTAACCCTGTGACTAGTAGCTGTACGTTGCATTTATAAAATGTATTATGCTAAGAAAAAGAAAAAAAGCTATTCAAAGATATGTATACTTTTGCTAATTGTGCTGCCGACAAGATCAATGGCGAATTAGAAATTCGAGGTATGTATCGATATTGTTGAATTACGTGTAAGGTTAAACGGTAAACAACGCTCGGTAATAAGTTTTAGTTAACCCGTGATTAGGACAATTGAATCGGCACCAGAGAAGGGACGTGCGTTCCAAAGTAATGTTTCAGGTCTATAAACGTTGGGGAGTAGTACTTAGTTCGCAGTTATCCAACAGTGCGCAGCTACAGCAGAAACAACGTTGAGCGCTAGCGGCGAGACACACGCACGGTTTCATTTAGACTAAACCAGTGAAGTAGGCACTCGCAATTTTTTATTTCTCTCAAAATTTCACAACAATCCTTTATGAAATAAATCATATCACTTTAGCACATTATACGAATCTGAGCACACATATATATATATATATATATATATATATATATATATATATATATATATATATATATATATATATATATATATATATATATATATATGACATGGTGTTACGTGCGTTACTGTGCACGTATTCAATGTGGGCGTGAATGTTTGTGTTTTGTTCGTCAACACAAATACAGACGTGGGCAGGAGTTACACTTCTGCGGAACACTTTTTTAGGTTGTGCAACCTAGGCCTATGCGCGTGCGCGTTTGCGTAATTTGTTTGTATGTCTGTGTGCGTGTTTGTTAATTTTTTCTCTCTCGCTCTTTTTTTTAAATATTGAAATAATTGTTATGGAGTAACCGACACTGTTTGTACAATGCCAACATCACCAAAAATACGCCACTTAATATAGAAGAAAATAATCGAGAACATTTGGTCGTGCGAATCATTCACCCCATGGTAATGAATATATAGCACACCAGCCCGAACCGCGGAAATTCGGGCTCAGGAAAATTCTTTGAAACCGGCACTTTGAGAAATTCGCGAAATAAAGTCGTTTAAAGTATACAAGTATACAGGCCTATTTTCAATGCTTGGCGTAAGTCCCTGAAGCAAGCACTTCGCCGAATTTTTAATAGGGGTCTTTTCATATAAAATATAATTATAGTCGAGATTTACTCAAAACAAATAAATTTATCATAAATGTGCGCGGTCAAAATTGTACATAGTATAGTCATTGCTATCAGTCAACTCAAAATTTGAGTAGTCCTCGTAAAAAAATAACCCGGGAGCGCTTTCCTTCCTACCGGTAGCGCGAGCCAAAATACAACAATTGCACGACTGGTAAGAAAACAGTGGGAACGAGATGAAAAGAATCGGGAATGTTAACCAGGGTAGAAAGTTGGGCAAGTTGGTGATTCATAATGATTAAAAAGCGCAAAAAGGCGACGGACACAGAAGAAGACACAGACACAGCGCGCCGATCCCAACAAGTTTGTTGGGGATCGGAAATGTTTTCTTTTCTTGGGGATCCCCCAAAGAGATGAAGGACCTGACGGGTTTTTGACTTCAGCTCGTAGGTTCTCGAAAAAGTCAAATACGTTTAATATTTACCGTAGTATTTTTTTTTTCAACTGGATGAAATTATATTCGTAAAATGTGTGACCCTTGTCATAGTAAACACAGCAGAAAAAGACAACAGCAGAAACATATATGCACAAAGATATAATAAAACCTGAATTTGGATGCTTAAAAAATCAAAGCCGCGTTTTCATGCCGGACAGCGTTGAGTAAATAGAGCTAGGTATAATAAATATAAAAGCAAACCAACTAAAAAAAAAAAAAGCTTATAAAAGGCGCGTCTTTTTCGGCCACTTGGCCAAGGTGCAAAATGAGTCAAAGGGAAACAAACCAAAAGATAAAGCATCCCCTCCCGAGGGTCGCAGCGCCTTGGTGTCTGATGACCCAGCAGCGGAGTGGCAGAGGACGGCGCCGGAGTCTTTTTCAAGCTCACATGAACGCCGACGGTGGCGACTCGCGCCTCCGCGCACAACACCGGCGTCAACGCACCAACTGCGGTGACAGCACAAACTAAGTATTTTTGAGTTCGAGTGAGGACCTAGCATTAGTTATGCAAAATTATCGATAAATTGACAGTCGATACAAACGATAGTTTTACGATAGTCGACTATCAACAGTTTATTTATTTATTTATTTCAAATACTGCCAACCCTTGCGGGTTATAGCAGGAGTGGATACAGTAATACATAAAACAAAATACAGGTGACACAAGAAATTATACATAGAACAATCATTCTCACAGGTGCAACTACTCTCGATTTTACTATGTCGACCGTTGATAGTCGCTATGAATAGTACTACCGATAGTTTTTCGATAGTCAACTATCGATAGTACTATTAATAGTTTTACGATAGTCGACTATTGATAGCACTTTCAAAAGTTTTTTTTTTGTATAATGTGACTTAGATACTATTTCAGAAGTATACTCTTGATATAGTTTTTCGAAAGTACTATCGATAGTTCTTCAGAAGTATACTGTTGATAGTTTTTTGGAAGTACTCTCGATAGCTTTCCAGAAGTGCACTGTTGATAGTTTCTCGATGATTTACTGTCATTATTTTTACAACCGTATTTGTATCGCTTTTCTATAGTTTTTTTATTATTATTTTTGTTCCTTAATAAGCCTGCTGAAGGCTCCCGTCGTGAATTCTTATGAGCTTTGGAATATTTCCTGGGTTGCCTTTGGCAACCCAGGAAATATTTGGCATTTTCAATTACTATTACCAACGTTACTCAAATCTATTATAAATGGTACAGTATCAATAGTTTTCAATAATCGAGTGCCGATAGCACGCAATCGATATTCCTGCTGTAGTCGACCATCGATTATTTTTACGGCACTCGGCTTCAGATGTATTGATAGTTTGTATATACATATGTACCGACAGTAAACCAACGGTCGTATACTATTGATAGATTTATAACAACACAGGGATTCAACAGATTGTCTTCGCACTCAGATAACGATAGGATGCGGTCGCAAACACAGTTGTCGGTTGTCGATGTAGCGCGTTTCGCTATCAGAGCTGCAGAAATATCTGCTGAAAAATATTCAAATCCACCTGTTCACAGACTGCACTGAGGTGAAGTCCTTATATGATATTCACTGCTAACAAAAAGCACATCGAGGGGCTTTACACCGAGGCCCTTAAGCGCCTTATCGGTCCGCCAACGAAACAGCGCCGCGCACGCCATCAAGAATACTTGCACGGCCCTACAAAGAGATGACGGGACCGCCGTAACGATACGATGGATCCTGGGACACGATGGGCACCCCGGCAACGAGCAGACCCACGAGCTGGCGAGCGAGGCTTCACAACACCGCTCCCGGCACGGGGACCCAACGTGGCTGACACCCTTTCAAAGACACTGAGGAGCGCAGGAGCCGCCGCCAACGAAGACGGCAGGGCCTGCTTCCTACAATCATACCTTGGCAAACCTCACTCATGAGGGCACTCACTCACCCTCACTCACCCTCATCCTCACAGGTGAGGTGAAGGTGAGCGAGTGTCTGAACCAAGAAAATTTATGAGTGTGAGGGTGAGTGAGGGCTGTGAGGGCCGTGAGGGGCGTGAGGGGTGTGAGGGCAATGAGTGCGTGAGGGGCGTGAGGGGCGTGAGGGCCGTGAGGGCGGTGAGGGGCGTGAGGGGTGTGAGGGCCATGAGTGAGTGAGGGCCGTGAGGGCGGTGAGGGGCGTGAGGGGTGTGAGGGCAATGAGTGCGTGAGGGGCGCGAGGGGCGTGAGGGCCATGAGTGCGTGAGGGGTGTGAGGGCGGTGAGTGCGTGAGGGGCGTGAGGGCTGTGAGGGCTGTGAGGACCGTGAGGGGTGTGAGGGCCGTGAGGGCGGTGAGTGCGTGAGGGGCGTGAGGGTGAGTGAGGGTGAGTGAAGGGCTGAAGGTGAGTGTGAGGGTGAGTGAGGGGCTGAGGGTGAGTGTAGCTGTGAGGGTGAGGGTGAGTGGGGGGCCGACGTGACTGTGGCTGTGAGGCTGAGGGTGAGTGAGGGCGACCGAAAATGCTGACCTCTGGCTAAAACTCGCACTCACGAGAATGCCGCCCGAGTGGTCTCGTACCTGCTGTGTCCCAGACTTTTGTCGGTCACAAATAGCAAGTTGCCGGTGATCGCTGCCCACCTTTTTGGATCGTTAAAACAGTTCGCTGCACGCACTTCTGGGGGATTGCATTGTCGTTCCGAGCTAAAACTCACACTCACGATCATGCAGCCCGAGTGGTCTCTTACTTGCTCTGGCCCAGACTTTTGCCTGTCGCCAATAGCAAGGTGTCGGTGATCGACGCCCACCTTTTTGGATCGTCAAAACAGTTCGCTGCACGCACTTCTTGAAGAATTGCAACGTCGTTTCGCTGCACGCACTTCTCGCAGAATTGCAACGTCGTTTCGAGCTAAAACACGCACTCACGAGAATGCCGCTGCATTGGCGGCCGCCATTACAAACTCAGTCCCCCTGCTCGTCTTGGCTTCCAGCAACGTTGGCTTCCAGTGAAGTTCGGTGTCCGCAAACGAGAGTAACTTCTGGTAGGATTCCAGCTGCGGGCAATCGAAAGCGGTTCTGGTATAACTTCCAGCGAAAGTGGCTACGCTGGTTTATGGCGAAAATGAATGGAAATTAACCCGTTTCCACCGAATGTCACTGGAAGCTTTTGTCGGATTTTAACCGTAAGTGGCTTTGGTAAAAGGTCCAGCGAAATCTGGTTAATGGAAGTGGTGGCCGGTAATATTTCCACCAAAAAACTGGAACCAAAAATCAGCGGAAATTAACCCGTTTCTAGCGAATGTCACTGGAAGCTTTTGCCAGATTTTTTAATAGGGGAGAAAAGTAAATTTCGATTGTTTGTTTTCCCATTGCTCTTTTTGAGCATTTGTCACAATAGTTATTGCAAATATAGAAATTTTCCCAAAAATGCAAGCCGGAAAGCATAGTAAGTTTGATTAGGTAGCTGAAAATAATGATTGAGTAGCTTTTAGTCAGTAAAATAAATACTTTGTGACACTGTTAGTGCCAAGTCTAGATCGGCGCTGTTTTTTTGGCATTTTGTTCAGAGTAGCCCTATTGGAAAAACGTACAAGAAACAAACCTGCTACTTGTACAGTTCTGGTATGACACAACTTTAACTTTTTTGTTATTATGTGTGCAGATAGTTTGGTTTGGCGTTCTCCATAACTGGAGATACGGGCACCGCTATGGCTCCGAGTCTGTCTATACTGGCAGCCAGTTTGCTTGCCGATGTGATTCGGCGTGGCTGGTATGATTTTGCGCCCGATGACGTAGGCGACCGCCATCTTTCCACAAAAACGCTTATACCACAGGACCACTGGTATAACCAAACCATACATGCAGAAAGACGACCGCCATCTTCCAACTAAAACGTCCATCGTTTACCACCGGTATCGTTACATACACCATAAATGTTGAAAAAGAACATACGCCGCGTTTACATGAATGCCACTTAGTCGCATTGAATCCAGTTGCGGCATTCAATATGCGGTCATGTAAACGGCATATTGCGCAATGCGCGTTATGCCGTTTACAATCGCGTGATATTATTTTATATGCTGATGATACTAATGTCTTTTTTTCTAGTGTAAATCTGTATCAGCTCGAGGAATTTGCAAATAGTTGGCTCAGTAAATTAATATTGTGGCTAAAGCGTAACCAGCTTAATCTTAACACTAGTAAAACGAAATACGTATTGTTCAGATAAAAAAACAAATTTATTTCGCGTACATTGAACATCTTTTTTGACGGGGAAAAATTGAGGGCGTTAAATATCACAAGTTTCTTGGTGTGTGGTTTGAAGAAACACTCAGTTGGACTGTACACATAGAAAAAATAAGGGTTGATATTGCAAGAGTAATGGGAATATTAAACAAATTCCGACAATTACTACCAAAAAGGTTGAAACTGCAATTATACTATTCGCTTGTCTACTCACGCTTACAATACTGTATGTTGGTATGGGGAACTACTACACAAACAAATAAGCAAAAACTATTTATGTTGCAAAAAAGGCTGTTCGATATATTGAGAAACTTAAATGGTACGAACACTCATTCCCAGCATTTCAAAATTATAAAATATTAAATATAGATCAAATCCTGCTTCTTAAATTATCTATTTTTATTTTAATAAAACTATACAGAACCAAGCGCCTTTTCTTGATATCTTCAATCAAGCCTCGGCGAATTACAGCCTCAGATGTTCACAGTATATGAAACCTAGAGTTCGAGCTAATTACGGTACACAGCACCTTACATATCTCGTACCAGATCTACTAAACACACACCCAAACATAGCAGAAATGGCCCAAGCACACATTTCGTTTTTTCCAATTTAAAAAAAAAGGATTGTGGAATATATCCTAAATCGCTCATGATCTGCAGTTGGTACGAAGTTTATAATGATGTGTTATTGTGTCTGTTGTGGATTTTAAAATTGCTGTATCTTTGTATATTTATTTTGTATATGTGCCTGTTTCTCCTCCGAGTGCTGTAAAAAGGGGCTGGAGCCTCGTCAGACGACAACTCGTCTTATTTTGCCCAGCCCCCCAGACCCTTTTTTGTGTCCGAAATAAAAGATACATACATACATTAAAGTCGTTAGACAGGGGTGGATCGAGATGGCGAGTGCGAATTCATTCAGCAAATGTAAACGGAGATCGCATCGCATTTTGGAACGGGGAGGATTATGGGAGGGCGCTCGCTGCGGGAGCGAGTGAACAGCTGAGAACATAACGGCGGCCAACCTCGTCGGGGGCGCGAGAGCGGTCCCGAAATTTTTTTCCTGAGAACAAACGCAAGCTTTTATTGGGATCATAAGTAAGCGGAATATAGTGGAGCTGCTCGGTGAGGGCGGCCCCGTCCATACCTTTGCGAAGTACGACTTGCGCGTCTGAAGGGGTCACAAAGGCTTCGGTGCAAGCACGAATGACACCGAGAGCTCTGAGCACTGTAGAGCACTGCATGGTAGCGTAGAACGAGCGGCTTCAACCTCGGTGCCGTTCCTGGCTGCCAGGAGCCTCTCGTACTCGGGGTCCGGTGGGTCCGGTCGCGATCGGCGAGGTCTGGAGCGGCGAAACGCGGAGGCTTCCTCAAAGCGTGCACACACACGTCGCCTCTCGTTCAGAGTGGACCGGCGGCCCGGCCTGGAGTCATAAACGCCTTGGTATTGATGCTTCTTCCGTCTCCCAACTTCTTCTACAGCACTGAAGACTGCGGGCAAAATCTTTACATTCGCTGAATGTGTCGAAAGGCCTCCACGTGCGATGCACCGGAAAACGTGGTGCGGCTGGTGCCGGAACAGAACTCCATAACTTCAAGCTTTGAGTCAACGTGCACGGCAACAAACCGATCGTGAAACCAAGCCGCGGATACCGCATCGCCGGTCGACAGCGGCAAACGGCCCGTTGCTCGTATCGTGGGCCGTGACTCGTACTCGGCCAACTCGGCGTCTTTTCGTGGCCCCTCGCGTCGTCGCAACCCGCCGCAAACTGACCAGCCCGCAGCCGTAGCCGGCGTCGGAGAAAAGCGAAATTGAAACGTAAAGCTTCCGCGCAGTGGCTTCCGCTGCCGCGGCTTTTCTAACTTCCCGGCTTCCACGCTTTCGGTCGTCGCGGAGATGGCGACGTAGCGGTGTGCACGTCGCTGGCTCGTTCTACGTTTTACGGGAGAGGTGATTTGCGGTCCGTTTCTACTGCGTCTCTGGCTCTCAACTCGACGGCGCCTCTCATAGTTCAACCAGGCGTGGTCAGCATCGGTCAGCACAGCACGGCCGGCTCGACTCGTCCGATCGCCGGAGCGCAGGCGACTTCCAAGTTCGGCCGTCATGCCTAGGAACCGAAGGTGTCTGTCTTCGTGAAGCGGCAATCGAATGTTGTCCCGTTTTCGTTCTACTTTTAAATTACGTTAGGTGCACTACAGTGTAAACATGCATGCCAAGTGTTCGTGACAATTTTGAGCTAGAATAATTGGACTTAATCACCGTTTTTCATTTACCGAAAATGTAAATCGGGCGGATGAACGAGGAGCCATGCTTGAAAACGATATACGATGTTCACTTGTACTTGGGCGGCTTAAAATAAGAATAAAACTGGGAATGGCAGGATGCGAGGCTGGTCCCAATGCAATTAGAAGCACTTAGCGCGCCTTTCTGAACGGCATGTAAGCAATAGAGCGATCAATGAAACGAGCAGCGACGACAAGCTACGAGTCCCGGCGGCGAGCGACGAAGATTTCTCATTCTCGCTGCTTGCGCCGCTCGGTTGTTGGGCTTCTAGAAAACGTCGCTCATCGCCTTGGTCGCTCGCCCCAATCGCTTTCATATTGTTTATCTCGTCGCGCGGCTGCCTACCGTGTTTATTCAAATATAAGTCAACATTTTTTTTTTCTGAAATTGTGATTAAAAAATTTCGACCTACATTCGCGACCAAATTTTGCGACCCTACCGGAGGCATGGAGCTATCAAGCCACCGAGCCGGCGTTGCCGTAGAGCCGCGCCGCTTCTTGTTTCAGAAAGCTTTTGGTGCACGAAAACAACCGAAATGGTCCGCCCACGGTGGCCGGTGCTGCTATCGCGCGCATCTGGTTTCGCCATCGCGCATCTGGTTTGGCCATCGCCATCGCGCCTGGGCAACGGGGAAGGAGAGGAACGCGATGCGGCATGCACTTTGCCCTCCATCCTTGCAAACGCGCACAAAAAAAAAAAAAAAAAAACGGAGGTTATTTTTGTTTGTTGCTTGAGGCGGCTCGGCCAACGCTCGGCTCGCGTGTTGCTCATGGCGACACGGCGGCTTTACTTGCGTCTGTGTAGTTTGTCTTTCGTTTCTTCTTGTCGTAATTTTACAACGGTGTCAGTGAGGTATCGTTGCGAATCTGCGAGGATGTCTACCATTCTGCCGAAGCTTCGGACGACGATGACATGTCGAGAAGTTCTGACGGTGATTAAATTTTTGGCATCGCCCCGTGATTTAGCTAAGGGTGATGTAAATAAAGGTTTGATTCTTTCCTTTGCCCAAAATTTCCCCTGTTCTTAAAAACAAAAAAAAAAAGGTCGACCTATATCTGATTTTTTTTTATTCTCGGTAGTTCCAATATATAGGGTTCAACCTATTTTTGAGTAAATACGGTAACTTTAATTTTTTTATTTTGGGTTACGTTGGACGTAACTCAAAAGCTTGACAGTTACGTTGGGCGTAACTTTAATTTTTATTTCGGGTTCCGTCGGACGTAACGTTAGACACTGCGTTACACTTAAGCAAGATAGGGGCTGCTGGTTCATCATATAAACCAACAATTTGTGTTTAATTAAAACGCATCACTGGCCTAAAAAAATACTGCTATTCTACAGGATTGTAGCGCTTCAGATAAATTTGTTAACTTTTACTTTTAGTCCCTGCCCCACCAGATACAACATGTGGCCTAAAGCAGTGTTCTGGATCTCCGTCCAAGACCTCAGGCGGTCGTCATTCAGTCCAGGGGTCGGAGGCGTCTCATGGGCGTGTTGCTGGTGTTTCTTACTGGATGATGCTACCGAGGGAAAGTGGTCGCGCTTGGGAAAGGCAACTATAGCCGCCGTAGGTATACACATTGTTTTTACCTTTGCTCGAATCCACTTTTAAGAAATGCGCATTGCGCATGTGTGCATCTCTCAATGCTTCTACAGTCGGCTGTTATTATTTGGAGTGCTCCAACTCTGCCAGCGCTAGTTTCTCTAGATCATGCAAATGGGATGCAACATTAAACCACATATGCTCTCGCAACAAACAGTGCTGTGCTGAAGCACTGTGGAATATACTCTTGCTTTATAATGCAGCACAAAATAGTTGACGCCAAGTATAGCTACTTTTGTGACTCCGTTTTACCAAAAGCTCTGCCGAAACAAACGTGCCACCTTATAGGTAGTGCAAAAGAACCTCGCGTGCCTAACCTGGAGAAGGGCATTCTTTTTCATAGGTCAATTTTTTCTTAAACCAATACCTTCAGCTTCCTTGAAATATTAACATCATGCGACACCCGGAATAACATTAAACCCCTTAATGTTGGCGAACCTTTAATTTTCGTGGCCTTTAATTTTGCGGAATTCAGTGGCTGCGATTATGTCCTCTGTGACCGGTTCGAGAAGAATTAGGGGCCGCGAAGATAAGGGGGTTTTAGTGTACATCGGAGGAAAGAGGAAGTCACTTTTGTTTGTATGCAAGAGTAAAACCAACAACAACAATCATGGTGTCGACACTTTGTAAGCCTATCTGTGTGTATTGAATGATATCTATTTTGTTTTAGTTCATTAAACATTGTTGCCTGTACAATGTGGGATGTCGTCTTCAACACGAGCAGTCGTTTTCCTCTGAAGCAGGCAGCATGGACGCGTGCCGCAGCACAACATAGTTCATTTGCAGGTGGTACCGCAGTTTGAAGGATGGTTCGCACAATAAGGGGGAGTCACAATTCAATGTTCTACCTCGGGCGTACGCAAGATTTGCTCATTCTAAATCATTTTGTCTAGAAATCGGGGATTTGCGACGAAAGTACCCGCATGGTTGGAAGGGCCAGACAAGCCTTGTGAGCGCTTCGTTTTCTAGCCTCTCAGTCTTGAAGCCACTCACGCACCACATGTGTAGATGTTCCGATAGGTGGGAACACTTATTTGAAAAATGGTGAATAGCAACTGTTGTTATCTTTATCAGAATTCTGTATTATGGTCAAAGGTGGACTGCATATTTGCAATACCTTTTCTCACTTAAAAATATGTCATACTAAAAATATGTAGTATAGCCGATGACAAAAAGAGAAAGGCTGGCCGTCCTCCAGCACGTGCTTGTGCTTTTCACCCCGCTTTGGACAGATGTGTTCGCTCCAGGCTCTTGAGGCGCTGAAACGTCATCGAAGGTAGCAGACGGGCTGGTGGTGGAAAAACGGAGACTTCTCCCTGCCTTCCTCGTGGTGTCAGTGAGCGTGTACTTCTATACTCTAACTTCGCTTAACCTGCACAGAGCTGAGTAGAATAGGCTTGGCGAGTGCCCTTACTGCATATGCATTTGTACAGTTGAGGCACTTTCTGAATCAAGAACATTGTGTATCTTACCTTCAAAAACACATCATTTTGGGGGTGCAGAAGGAATTCTAAGGCATATTTTTGTTTGTAATGTCCTATTACGCATCGTCTCTTTCAACTTAATGCGGAGTCGACCAAGCCTCTTGAAAAATTTAATGCCTGCCAGGTAATTGTTTTGCATTTAGTTAATATATCAGTATTCAGTTAGGTATCCCAAGTCATTAGTCGTCTCTCTGTAGTCATTAGTCGTCTCTCTGCAGTCTCTCTGTAAGTCAGTCATGTTTAACATTCATAAAAATGCTTGTCGAATAACGGCACTGTCGAGGACATGTACTCAGCTCGAACAATCGCTGGGCACACGCTGGTAGTGTGGTTACAGGCAGCAAACATCCCGGTTTGAACGTCCTATTTCGCAATGTAGCTGCAGACTAGGTGAGGGCCCCACTCACAAACGTCTATACTTTGCGTCTCTTTAATGTGGACCACTCTTGACTCTACACGCCATTGCAGCAAAAACAGCATGACACATGATTATAAGCTCGACGTACCATGGCTTCCAACTAGAAGGTCACATGGCTTGCTTTGTGCACTAAATTTGCAAGGATGGCTTGAAGCTTCTGTCGTGGTTAACTTTAAGCTGAAATAGTTTGGAATAATGCTCTCGGTTTTTAGTGTTGCCCGGCATGGTTAACGATTTGGTGATATAGTGATGCATTGAAAGTCTGAGCATTCATGACTGTATCAGATTATGGATGCATACTAGCTATTAAACTCTTCGTTCTGCAGAGAAAGGAAATGCACTTTGCTTCAAATCGCACCCGCTTGTGTAATTTCATGGTATGAAGCACCATATGGCTGCAAGCTCTGACCGATCTTGTTCTGCGGTCTGCGCGGGCAAATTGCAGGGAGTCGCTCCGAGAGCCTCACCAGAGTTTCCTGCCAGTGGTCGTTCTAAATTTTTTTTTGTTGTAGGTATGCAGCCTTTCTGTCTTTCCCCTAATTGTACTCAAACGTCTTCTTTTCATTGTCGCCGATTTGCTTCAAAATTGGTTAAGCACACAAATGGACGCTGTACAACTGTATCTCACATATTTTGTTCAAGGTAACTTTTCTTTGCCAAAGTTACAGCTTTTTTAATGATGGTTAGTTTTTTTGATTTTTATTTAGAAATTTATGTGAGTTTCCATGGGCCACACTAAAACGTTATGACAGGGGCAAGGACAAGTTCACTGCTCTAACTTGTTGTCAACTGATTGCAAGAAATTTCGTTAATGTCGTGAAACCTCCTTCCAGCGCTTGCTTTGCAGCATGAAAGAAAATTATACATAGGACATACTCTGTTTTTTTAGACTGCTTTCTCATTCTGCAGGTCTGCCTGCTATAGATGTCGTGTTACTGGAGAGCAGGTGAATTCCATTGTTGGTTTCGCCATTGCCTTTTTTTTTAGCCGTTGTCTCAATAGTTCTTGTAAATTTAAAGATTTTTCTGAAAAGCAATCCGGGAAGAATATTTAGTTTGATTAGGTAGCTGAAAATAATGATTTAGTACCCCTTAGTCAGTAAAATAGATACTGTGTGCGGCTGTTAGTGTCGAGCCGAGATCCACGCTTTTTTTGGCATTTTGCTGAAAGTAGTACCCATTTTTATTCATTAGCCTCTTGGTGCGCCAACTAAACTCTTACTATCCAGACACCTGTCCTCTGCTGGTACACTCTACCCTCATGTTCAGCGAGTGTATGAACAGGAGTTGTATCCCCAGTCGACACTCGCTTAGCACGAGGGTAGGCAGATCTTTCCATTGCAGCAGAGCCATATATGGGGAGAGTCTGGCAGTCTATGATTTCGCTGCCGTAACGTGTCCCTTCCGAGTGAGCTAATCAGCCCGCGGCACAGAGCGAGAGGCTTGAGCGCATGCGCGTGAACTCTAGACTGCTCCCAGCTGAGTGGGGAGGGCCGCCATTTTCATTCATTCGCCCGGCATGGGATCGATATCTAAATTTCGGTTCTTTACTTTCATTTGGCAGGCTCTGGCTATAAAATGATATAGTGTTATTCCTCGGTGGCTCAAAAACCTAAAGAAAAAAGTTTCTCCATGTTTGAACGCAAACTTTTATTCAGGCAAAGAAAGAAATAAGCCTGTAGCAGACGACGCGTAGCCTCAACAGTGCTCCGTGCCGACTGCTTTGCGTCAAAATGGCGGTCGTCTCCTCTTTTCCTCTTTGCTGCCTTCTCTCTCCCTCCTTCGGCGTTCTCCTTCCTTTCCTCCTCTCCGGCGCCTTCGTCGCCACACCCACTGGCGAAACTCTCCCACTATACGGCTCTGCATTGCAGTAGTAGTTTCTTTTTAAAGTCTTTACAGTTGAATGTGAATATTTGACAGAAATCTCTCAGGTTGGGGCGAAAGAGGGTTAAATTAATGCATTTGATCATTCGCCTTAATTCGGTATCCATCATTTTAAGGCCTACGTGGCCTTGTCCTGGGGGGTGACTATGACTAAAATAAAAGGATCTATGTGCTGATCACGAAAGAATATGCTAGCCATTCTAATGTAGCTCTGCCAAGTACTTGATTGTGATTCGTTTTTATTTTCAGCTAGTTGGGTGCCTCAAGATCTGTAGATCCTAGTGGCCACAAGCTTGGACTCAATCTTCTTCGGTGGTCTGGCCAGGACCATGTGGGAGGTAATCCCAGCGTCATGACAGGGGAGTCCTCGTGCCACCAGGTGTTGGGTAAGCCACTTGAAATAAGCATTCTTCTTACCTATTAATAGAACAGCAAAAGCACTACTAAGCCTAAAATGCAAAAGAACATATTCAAACCTTGGGTTGGATGGAGTTCCCATTACAAAAAGGAGTCTGCAGACATGATTAACATGTCAACTTAAAGCCCGCAGATGTAGGTTCGACAATGTCACAGAAATAACTTCCCGCAGATCGCTTTGCTCGTGCTATACCCAAACAAATTCTTAAAATATTCATTGTGTTACGTTGCTGTCATCAGTCTCATGTACCTACTACACCCAGCAGTCGGGAGATCTGAAATATAAAAAAACAGGAACTTGCACATTGTCAGCTCTGCAAAGATTTATATAGTAAACAGAGCATAGCACGTTCAACTTAAGAAACAATTCAGTGCAGGCCTGTATTCATGGCTCACATATGTGTAATTGCTCTTCATAATGAAGTGAAAACTGCTTAAGTTGTGGCCCACTACAGGCTTTCTATTTGTGTTAAAAAGTGCTATTGTGTTTTAAGCAGCTCGCACCAAATATTTTCTTGACATACATAGGCTCATGGAAATTATTATGTAGATGTTTGCAGACAGTCATGGTGAGGCCAATCTTTAAGGCCAAGTGATCCACTTATTCAGAGTTGGTTGAGTCTATAAATATTGTAGGTCGCAAATTAAATTTTTATGGTACGCAATGGGCACAATCATCCGTAATGACTAGCTCTACCTAGGGGAACTTTATACGTTTACAGCGGCAAGATGGTTTCGCCAAACGAAGCCCAGGTAGCACCGAGTTCTGGGCCAACACTTCGCTTTTGTCTGGGAGTTTAGGTCATTGAAATGCCCGAAGAAGCCAAAGTAGAGCCAAACCTGACCTCGCTTGGCAAAAGTCTGGGTATTTCGGCCCTAATTCGCCAAACAAGTGCCAAACTTTGGCTTCACTTTTTGATAGTTCGTCTGTCATTCGGCACCTTCGGGCCGAAATCGCCACAGATCTGCCAGAGTTAGGCTTACTACCTTGTAGTTCGGTTGACATCTGGCATCTTTGGGCCCAAGTCGCCAAACGAGTGCCAAAGTTGGGCTTAGCTTCCCGATAGTTCGGCTGTCATCTGGCAGCTACGGGCCAAAGTTGCCAAACAAGTGCCAGAACTATGCTTACTGCCTTGAAGTTCGGCTGATGAGGTATTTGATGTACGCGGGGGGTCTTCATCTTAATTAAATAGAAATCAAGTTTTATTCAGCTGGCCAGTTATCTTATTTTGGGTGTCTCTTAGTTTCTCCAGTACAAAGGTTGGCTGAATGTTTTGACACGGCTGGACCAGGCTTTGCAAACGCCAATTGTGCCGGATGTTGTACTCGCGCGTAGGTACACACGCCAATATCGGGACGCGCCGTGAGACTGGTTCGACATTAAGGCGCGTTCACACCGGCGATGCGATCTAGTTGCCCGATAACTTTCATCGCAAAAGTGACCACCGCGGGCAAAAAGCGACGCGATTTGAGCAGTCGCTTGCTGAGCTGACTTTTTGCGATGCAATCTAGTCGCGGAGAGGCTGAGCCAATCAATGGCGTTTGGAGCAAGAGTCTTTGAGAAGCGACTCACCAATGAAAGCGTTGGACTCGCTCATCGCGCACGCCAGAGTGACCATCTAAGTACTTTTTTTTTGCGATGCGATTTAGTCGAATAGCGCGACTGCAAACAACCCCGGTGTGACTGCGCCTTTATAGAAAGTGCTGCCATTGTGCTAGCGGTGCATTGCAAAAGCGAGCGTGGCTCTGTGTGTGTCTTGCATTGTGATTGAGCACTGTGAAATCCTAGCGAAAACAAAGGGCGGAAACGACCGGGGCTCCGTGTTGAGGCTTCCGCATCACACTTGTAGAATTAAAATGAAATCCCAGAACATGTACTATTTTAGCGTGTTGGTACTTTTTAAACATTTAGAAAGTGGAGACACAAAAGGGACGATACCGACAGGACAATCTTTCAACTTCCACAATATTTGTTTTCGGCTTTAAGCTCAAAGCCCGCCCGCTCCGTTGGAGTACTGGAAACAAAACTCTTGGGGGAAGTAGAGGAAGCGGAGGAAGTGTACGCGATCCCCTTGTCCTGCGGGGCTAGGTATACCGGGCAAACGGGGCGATGTCTCAACGACCGACTCCGAGAACATCAAATGGACGCCGAAAGAGCTGCTTCGGATTCTAAACACCCGATCGTCTTTCACGGGAGAAAATATCCCGGCTGCGCTCCTAATTTCGCTGGCACGACAGCCATGGGAGGCCACTCCGAGCGAGTCGCGAGCGGATGGCGACAAGCCCGCAAGACATAAGCACCCCTTCCATTTCGCTCTCAAGAAAGGAGATTATCTTTCTGAGGCCCACAATGGAAGCCGAATGCTGACAGACTAGGAAAGGCGACAAGGTCAAAGGTAGAAGGGGCCTTTCGCCTCATGCGTTGTTGATGCCCCTTCGAACTCGCCTTTTGCGAATCCTCCCCACCTGCCTTTGTGTCTTCGTGTGGCTGTCAGCGAGCGCGACAGCCGCTTTAAGCAAATCAAAAGGGTGGAGCGAAACGCGTGACCCGACGTGACCTCTCTACGTAGGGCGCGTAGCAGAAAAACGTTTGGACGCAATTTTTTCACGTCACTCTTCCTGTCACGCTGATGGGATCTCTGGGGCTGCCGTTTTCACCGTTTGCCTAGTTATAGAAATAGGCGGGCCACGTAGGTCCGGTTTTCGAAATCCGCTCTTCAGTATTCTGTTGCTTTCGTGCGTTGCAGACACGGCCGTGTTTTTTTCGTCGTAAACGGCCGGAATACGTCAAGGCCAATTTTTCGGTAACAGCCATTTTCGTCACAGGAGTTCGTGGAATTCTTGTGATGTGTTTGTTGGACACGCTTCGACAAAAACTGCTCTTCGCCGACGACGAGACGTCAGTTGAATATACACAACCTTCTTTCTCGAGTGTGTTTGTGGGGTGCCCTGAGTTGATTATACATATATTAAGGATTACATGATATCGCTCTTTTATTAGTAAGTACACTGCAAGCATGCTTCTGATAGTAGTCCTGCTTTCCTCTCAATCTCCGCTGTTTTTGTGTGATGAGTTTTGCTTGACATGAGGACAGTGTTAATTCTATTTTATAATTTGCTTTTCGTTTTACAGAGAAGTGTGACCATTGTAAATATGTCAAGAATACACTGTGTGTAATGATGGTGGTTTAATAAACTCCTGGGAGCGATCGAAAAAAAATTGCTTGTCCGTATATGTGATTGGATATGCAACAAATGATATGCAACGTACACATACTTGCACGACGTTCGGCCAATACGGAGCAGACGCATCGTAGAGTATTCGCACAATATTCCGCGAACGCTAGGCCGGGGCAAACCGGCTGTACGGCAATACCTGCCAGATATCAAACGGTGGTGTAAAACTGGACATTTGAGCGGTATTGGAACCGACGCTCGGCCGGTACTGGCACGATACCGCAAAGTATTGGCGTGCTGATTGGGAACGGAAGTGATGACACCTGACCATCGTGTTCCCAGCGCCTATTTAGTTTAATTCTTTTCTGGGGCGCGTGAAAGAGCACTTCTGTGAAACACCTGAGATATTCAAAACTTGGGCAGGCCTCTCGGCTTTCTTTGCCACTTTTGGCACTTATTTTGCACTTCAGTGTGCAGCCAGAGAAGAGCCAAACTTCGGCATACCCCGAATCGCCCAATTGAGATTTATTGCTGCAGTTATGGCTCAGGTCTGGCACTTACTTTGGCAGAACTGTGGCGTACCAGAGAGAGGCCAAACTTGGTGTGGCCGAAATACCCAAATTAGGCGTTGCTCTGGCAGTTAGGGTTCAAGTGTAGCACTTACTTTGGCAGAACTGTGGCGGACCAGAAAAAGGCCAAACTTGGCATGTCCGAAATACCCAAATTAGGCGTTGCATTGGCAGTTATAGCTCAAGTCTGGCACTTATTTTGGCACAACTGTGGCGGGCCAAAGAAAAGCCAAACTTGGTGTGACCGAAATACCCAAAGTAGGCGTTGCTCTGGCAGTTATGGTTCAAGTCTGGCACTTACTTTGGCAGAACTGTGGCGTACCAGAGAAGAGCCAAACTTTGGCATGCCCTGGGATCTCCCAACTACGGATATAGTTAGGCACCGTACTTTGGCACTGATGATTGCCATGGTGCAAAATCCTAACTGCGCCAAAGTTGGGACCTTATGTTTGCCAGACCTTTGCCCAAGTTGGGCATTCCTCTGGCGTGCTACCTGGGAGTATTTAGTTTATTCAATTCCTGCACTAACCTTGTCTCTAGAAACTCTTTTTATATTCTTTACGATGCTGAGATAAGATTCTGGAAATAGTTTTTCTAGAACTACGCTAGATATTTCCAGTTCATATTTTTCGCGCAAAGCATTCGAGAAAGCCAAACCCTGTAATGTACGAAGGGAATTCACATAATGACGCGACTGACTGTTTGAAATATTCGGCACTGTAACAGTAATAATGACATGTCACTTATGTAATGCTCATTGTCGCAGATCAAACTGCTTTTTCCGTCTACGCTCATTTTCGGTAGACTCATTCAGCGAACTCCCACCTGAGACTGCAGCGCTGAGTCCTGCGAAGTAATTTGAATGAATATTGATGCAACAGGTTTCTTTAAACGTGCGTCTAACACCTATTCTTCATATTGAATCTGCTAACTGTGTTCACGACCATATCCATAATTGTATCCACATTCTACCTAATTTTTTTGACATTTGAGTTTTCGACAGTACTTTTTTTAAACATCTGTGCTTGTTCAGCAGTACTCAAGCTCATACGTGTTGTCTTTCGCCATTACATCAATTTATAAAACTGTTGATGCCGAGTGAGAATTCAAGGTACCGAATCTGTCGTGCGAGGTAATTAAGAACAAATAAAAAGCTCTACAAAGGAATGTTTTTTTAAAGGGGGCTGTATGGGCATTAGAATAGCACATGCCATGCTAAAGAAAATGCAAATTCGAGTTCGGTATGCAAGGATGAGAGTGCTGTACCGTTTCTGATGTGTCACAAAAAAATCTGCCATACAGTGTTCCTTATGGAAGTTAAAACTGTTGAATTCGAAGGCTAGAAGTTTTATTCAAGAATGTACCTCACTACAAATGTATTTACAGATCTGAGCCACCGACTCATACATGACTATGTGGCAAACATTCATTTTCATGTGCTTTATAGTTCACAAGGTCTAGTCTGCATTGATTTGTTGCATTCATGCTGAAACTGGGGGGTTTCCCTGGGTATGAATAAAGAGATAAACATTTCTTGAAATCAAAACATTTGAGAACGGACAAAAGGAAGGATCTGAGAACGGCATCTTAGATTCTCTTTACTTTGTCTTATCTCTAATTTTCACTTTATTTCACCTGAGGCATTTAGTTTTTGTAGTGCAGCCCTTAGGCACCTGTTTCCGCATTTCGCGGCGTCGCTGTCGGCGTAACCGCCCCACTAAACTTGGCAGGAAATTGAATTAATGTTGAGGTCATGTGACGTTAATATTTTCGCTAAGTCTAGCTGAGAAACTGAATTTTTTTTTATAGATGGCGTGACACGGTCATGCGACGTCATTTTCCCCGCTACTTTTAGCAGGAAAACTGCATTGGTGTTGAGGTCACGTCACATCAATTTCCGCGCTAAATTTAGTGGGAAACTTAATCCGCTAAATTAGTGGAGAAATTTTCCCGATAAATTAAAAGGAAATTTTCCGCTAAATGGAAGGGAGCAGAAGAGGAGGAGGGGAGGGGGAGGAGGAACATACCCTCCCCCTCTCCTTTTAAAGATCTGCGCTCTAATTTCACATTACAGAGAATTGTAAACGTCTCATTTTTCATCATGTTTATTCAACTTTTATATTGCAGGTGCGCTCGCAGCACAAATCTGGGTTGTGCTGATCCTCTGCGCACAAGTTAGGAACTCCTGAGTGGCAAGAGTGGGAGTTCGGTCTGACAGCTCAAGGGACACGATTGTTCAGTATTGAATTTATAATTATCTTCTTTTGAGCAAAGTTAAACTTTGCTGCATGCGATTCTTCTAAAAATAAATACCTGCAACCAAATTTACCAGGTCACTACATTTCGCCTGTGCTTTTAGTGCTCCCGGAGGGCCTCGGATAAGAGCTTACTGGTGTGCAAACATCATGCTTGTTTGAAACCACTCACTGGTGTAGAGACTCGCTGACATCCAGCATTCCAATGAAAGGCTGGATGTCCACAAGTCCTTCTTGAACGATACAAGTGGGGAAGAAGCCATAAAATCGTATCGTATTGGGGGACATTCTACAGGCTGTTTTTAATGTTTTACAAATCTTTTTTAAAAAAGCAGTAAAAGCTACATTTACGCGGTCTGTGCACGTGAGTTATATGGCCACGGCGGCATAGTATGAAAGGCTAATTTGTAATGATCAGTCGGATTATTACAAAGAAGTGCCAGACTTCTTTCAGAAAACTAGATGGAGGTTCATTCTAGCGTAGTTTTATCCCGCGAATCTGAATATCCCGTTCATTTTCCACAAAGATATAACTAAACATGAGAAAACACAGAAACATCCTACCAATATTGACATCGTAAGAAGACCTTTCGGCCACCAAGCGTGTGTCGCTTAAGGGCCGCGCGTCCAAAGGGCCGCGCGTCCAATCGCAAGTTTTCTAGGTATATTCTCCCGCACTGGCACCAGTCGTGACATATTTTTCTGCCCTTTTAAAAAATAGCATGTGCGTCCATAGTTTTGATAGGTGCTGAAGATGCGTGAGCGAAAATTTCGAAAGCTGCTTTTGTGACGTCGCTCTCGAGGGAAGTGCCTCCAGCAGTACTTTACAAATGATTCTATGCAGCCTCAATTAACCAAATTGAGAAATAATTTTGGTACTTGATATCCTGGAGGTTAAAAGGAATATTTTAATGTGTCTCCTCAAATGCAAAACCGCTTCAGCTTCCATTTAGTATATTATGTTTCTTAAAATTTTTAATTTGGGGAAATAAATCTATGGTTTCAATTAGAAACTTGCAAAGTATCGTCAAAACAGACAAAATCAACTTTCTTTCTGAAGATATAAGACAAGAGCAGCATTTTACGGCGTTCTAAAGAAATAGTCAATTTGGACGCGTTTCCAGACTTCGGTTTCTTACCAAAGCGCATCTTTGTGCCTGCGATCCTGCCGCCCGCTGGCCGCAGTGCAAAGCCACCCCCTCGCCTACCTCGTAGGATGGAGGGAAGCAAAGCGCACGTGTGTTGCGCGTCTAAGCCCCTGGGGAACAGGACCGTGGGCGCAGAGATGCTCGCCGATAAGAAACTGAAACCTAGAAACTCATCCAAATCAAGCGTTTTTACAGAATGGGTAAAATGCTACCCCTGCCGGCATCTTACACTTCTAAAAATAGTTGATTTTCTGGTTTTCAATGACTCGGCAAGTTGCTAATTGAAACCATATGTTCATTTTCACTAATTAAAAAGTTGATTAACAAATTGTATTTAATTATCTGACTGGTCGGTACAATTAGGTCTCTCTAATACATACGCCTGGCCGTACAACTCGCCTGCACAAACCGCTTTAATTTAGCTTTCACGACCTTTCTAAACATATATGTAAAGCTTAAAACTAAATCGCCCTATACAACAGTGAAAGGGCGATACCAGCATTGTGGAGCCATATGGCTCCACCATGATGGTATCGCCTTTTCGCTGGTATAGGATGTCCCAGATTACGTTATGCATGTATGGTTGAGTCTGCCTCCATGGTTCCGACATAATCCAATACGCTGGTATAGGATGTCCCATAATACGACATACTTGTATGGTTCAGCCTACCTGTATCGTTTCGCCTTAATCCACTATACTGGAGCCGCCTTTTCGCTTGTATAGGATGTCCCATATTACGGTTACGCTTGTATGACCCTTTTACACCATCGTTCCATCATCGAAATTTTCCAACATTGAGTACTCATTTTTATTGGTTTGCCTCTTAGTGCGCCAACTAAACTCTTTCTATACAGAAACCTGCTTTCTGCTGGTACACACTACCCTCGTGCTCAGTGAGTGTATGAACTGGAAATGTATGTCCAGTCGACTCTCGTAGAGCATGAGGGTAGGATAATCTTTCCATTGCAGTAGTAGTGTTTTATAGTCTTGAAAGTTGAATGTGAATTTTCGACAGACATCTCTCAGGTTCGGGCAAAAGAGGGTTAAATAAACACGTTTAATCATTTGCCTTGTTAGGTACCCGCCATTGAAGGCCCACGTGGCCTTAACCTCGGCGGTGTCTATGGCTGTGGCAGTAGAGGAGCACGTTTTTTATGAGTTCAAGTACAAAGCCTAAAAATAAAGAGATCTATGTGCTGATCACGAAATAAATTTGCTAGCCATTGTAATGTATGTCTGCCAACTACTTGAGTGTGATTTCTTCTTATTGTCAGCTACTTTGGTGCCTCAAGATCTCGAGGTCCTAGCGGCAAAAGCTCGGACCTAATCGTCTTCTGTAGTCTGGCCAGGAGAAGGGGGGGGTCATCCCAGCAATATGAGCATTGCAGAATCTCCTTGTCTGACTTTTGATTAGCGTTACGACAGGCGAGTCCTTGTGCCACAAGGTTTTAGGTATACCACTCGAAATAAGCATTTTTCTTACCTATTCCTTAAGTGAAACAGCAAAAGCACTAGTAAGCCTAAAATGAAAAAGACATGTTCAAATCTCGGGTTGGTTGGAGTTCCAATTACAAAAAGGAGTCTCCAGACTTGATTAACATGTGAACATAAACCCCGCGGATGCAGGCTCGACGGTGTCACAGAAATAACTTCCTGCAGATGGCTTCGCGTGTGCTATACCCAAACGAATTAGTAAACTAATCATTTTTACGTTGCTTTCATCGATCTTATGTACCTATCGCGCCTGGCAAGCGGGAGGTGTGAAATGTAAAAAAGCTGGAACTTGCACATTGTCAGGTCTGCAAAAATGTATGTATTGAACAGAGCGTAACACATTCAATATAAGCCAACAATTCAATGCAGGCCTAGTTTCAATGATCACATATGTGTAATGTTGTGGCCCACTACAGGCTTTCTATTAGTGTTAAAAAGTCGTATGGTGTCTTAAACAACTCGCACCAAATATTTTCTTCAAATACACAGGTTCATGGAAACTATTACGTGGATCTTTGCAGACAGTCATGGTGAGGCCAATCTCTAAGGCCAAGTGATCCACTTATTCAGAGTTGGTGGAGCCTTAAAATATTGTAGGGCGCAAACAGAAATTTTATGCTATGCAACGGGCACAATAATGAGTACTGACTTGCTATACCTGGGGGAACTTTACACGTTTGCTACGGAAAGTTGGTTTCGAAAAACTAAGTATTTATATTATTATACTCCTGCACTAACCTTGTCTCTAGCAAACATTTCATATTCTTTACGATGCTGAGATAAGATTCTAGAAATAGTTTTTCTAGAGCTACGCTTGATATTTCCAGTTAATCAACTTTCTCGCAAAGCATTCGAGAGAGCCAAACCCTGCAATGTACGGACGGAACGCACTAAATGACGCGGCTGACAGCTCGTTTAAATCTATAAGAAAGAGTCGGCGCTGTAAGAGTAATAATGACGCCCCTTGCTTATGTAATGCGTATTGTCGTAGATCAAACTGCTTTTTCCGTCTACACTCATTTTCGGTAGAATCATTCACGGAACTCCCCCTCGAGGCTTCAGCGCTTGGTTCTCCGAAGTAATTTGCATGGACGTAGATGCTAGAGGTTTGTTGGAGTGTGCGTCTAACAATTTTTTTTTTCAGATTGAATGTGCTAACAGTATTGATGACCATATTCATAATTGTATCCACATTCTACCTAAAAGTTTTATCTTCATTTGGACGTTTGAGTTATCGAAAGTACTTTTCTACACATATGTGCTTGTTGAGCCGTACTCAACCCAATACATCTTGTCTTTCACTATTACATCAATAAATAAGTGTGTTGATGCCGAATAAGAGTTGAAGGTACCGAATCTGTCATGCCAGCTATGTAAGAACCACTAAAACCTCAACAAAGAAAAGTTTGTTAAAGGGGGCTGTATGAGCATCAGAAAAGCGCATGCCATGCTAACGAAAATTCAAACTCTCATTAGGCATGCAAGGATAACAGTGCTGGGTCATTTCTGACGTGTCACAATAACTCAGTGGCATACAGTGTTTCTTATGAATGTTAAACTGTCAAATTCAATCCCTTGAAGTTTCATTCAAGAACTTTCCTCACTACAAATAAATTTAGAGATCTGAGCCACCGACTCATACACGACTATGTGGCAAACATTATTTTCATGTACATTATGGTTTAAAAGGTATAGTCTGCCCTGATTAATTTCATTTACGCTGAAACTGTGACGGGTTCTCTGACTATGAAAAAGATATAAACATTTCTTGAAATCAAAACATTTGAGAATAGACAAATGGAATGATATTATAGCAGTATCTCAGATTCTCTTTTCTTTCTCGTTTTTTTTTTATTTCACTTTATTTTATGTGAGGCTGACCCTCCCATCCTCCTCCTCATGAGCTGCATTCTTATTTCACATCACAGAGAATTGTAAACGTCTTTGCTTTCTTATCTCATGTTGTGGGTCGCCTATCAATATCGCCCGATCAGGCCGAGTTCCGTTCACCCCGAGGAAGCCACACGAGGGAGCGCTGTCATCAAGAAATCTTTAATGGCTACTTATGTGCTCGCTGTGTTCCAGGCCTTTCCTGGGCTCCTGAAGTCCGTGTCTTTCGTTGGAGACCTTGTTCGGCACCCGCTCTTTCGTTGGTCCGCCGCCCTTGGAACTGTGTTCGTCCACGCGCACCCACCACGCGCATCGCCCCTTCGTCTTCCTCTCTCCCGATGCGATCCCTCTACATGCAGTGCTGTTCACTGTCCCCCACACTCCCCTCCCCTCAAGCTTCGGCTCCCCGGGGGCTCTGGACGACTGGTGTTGACGAGTTTTCTTTGAAGTACTCCTCCAATTCGTCCATCTCCGCGTTGCTGTCGGTGGTGAACGCGGATGGGGCCGCAAATTTTAAACGGGAAGCTTATGTTGGAGGGGCCGGTGCGCTCTCGGTGGAGGGACAGGGGGCCTTGTCTCGGCCAACAGGTATGTCTTCTTCCACGTCGACCGGGGCAGGACATGGTGTGTTGACCCGGTCGGCTTGATCTGCGCCAGAGGCCGCTGGGGCAAGGAACTCTGGCCGGTCCCGGCGGAGGAGCTGGACTGCCGCCGCGACTGAGGTGGGACGGCCCATCTTGTTTAGGAAGTCCCCATGCCGGTGGCTGGCTTCGTGGGTGTCCTAATGGATGACAGGCACTTGGCACAGTCAGCAGGCGTCTGGATGGTCTTCCGAAAGCGAGAAGGGAGCTGGGGTTTGTCCCTGGAAGGGCTGTGGGATCTGGGCGGGCAGCTGGGTAGGGTTTGGACGGGGCTGGTTCCTCCATCGCACCCTGGACACGAAGTGGACGGCCTCTTTGCTGTCCTGGGCCGTCCAGGTGGCCACGGTGTGGCGAGGTGGCTTGCGCCGGGCTGGTTCTCCAGCCGCCATCGAGAGCGCTTCTTCTCGTGGGGTGGAGTCTCGTCTGCCCGCCTTGTCCCTCGAGGCTCTCTGGTGCTCCGCGTCTCCGCCGCCCTGCCTCTGTTGATGTGATCGAAGCCAGGGTGGATCATCCCGCCTCTACCAACCGGGTGGTCCACCCTGTTGGTTGGTCCGCCTTGTTCTTCGCCAACCGGGTTGACCACCCTATCGGTTGGTCTGGCCGGTCCGCTGCCGAACGGGTTGACCACCCTGTCGGACTTCGGACTGGCCTGTCACCTGCCGAACGGGTTGAGCACCCGGTGGGTTGGGCTGGCTGGTCCTGCGTTCGAAGGGTTGGCCACCCTGAGAGTTGGCCCTGCTGGCTCCGCCGTTATCCCGGGAGGTGGAAGGTCGCCCTCCTGGATTGCGCCGCCCATTCTGGTTCCTCCGGGGGGCGGGGGGGGGGGGCACTTCTGGACAGAACAAGCACTATTAACATCTTGCAAATATTAGATCAAGTTCTAGGCCGCAGATTACAGCGCCGCGCAGAGCCCCTATAAGATCTCTCACCGACGCATTCGCGCACTGTTCGACTACCGCAGCTTAGGCCGCGTTGCCGGTCGCGCGCGAGGGTCACGCGGAACGGAGGATTCCTCGTTTTGTTCTCGTTCATCGTCATCCCGGTCACGAAGATGGTACTTTTTCAGGTCTGTGATGTGGACCGGGCCAGGCTCCTCGCTCGCATTTTCCTGAGCGAGCCTGTAGGTTAGACGTGACAGTCGTGCCTTTACCACGTAGGGGCCTTTCCACTTCGGAGCAAGTGAGGCTGCGAATCCGCTCGCTGCATTGCTCAATGAATGAGTTCTCATGAGGACGAAGTCCCCCACCTTGTAATCTAGGTGTCGATGACTCTTATCGCACTGGGCCGCCGGTTCGATCCTTGCTGCATCGGGGTTCTCTCTGGCGTCTTGCAACGCATTCAAAAGGCGAACTTTCGACTCCGGCGCGTGTTTAGAGAGTGGGCGCTCTGCCGAACCTTGGTTATTTCGTAACCCGTTCTCCAGCGGAGACGATAGCTGCTTACCCAAGTTTAAAAGCACAGGCGTTAACCCAGTCGATCTGTTCACGGTCGTCCGGATTGCAAAACCCATCTCGACAATGTGTTCGTCCCAGTCCCCGTGTCTCTCCATTAGTGTGATCTGCATGTTCTTCAAGTTTCGGTTCACTCTCTCAGTGATATTAGCCTGAGGATTGTATGGTGTAGTCCTTTTGTGCTTTATGTTTAGCGCCAAGCAGGAGTCAGTAAACACTCTGCTGGTAAAATAGCTAGCATTATCGCTGATGAGACAGGTGGGTGTGCCAAAGCGCATGAAAGCTTCCAACAACTTCTCCCAGATGCGCTGCGAACCCAGCTTCCTCAGCGGGTGTAACTCCACCCATTTTGAAAAATGATGGGTTATTGCCAATAAGTACTGGTTCCCACGGGGACTTTTTGGTAGTGGGCCGATAATGTCGCAAGCAACCATTTCCCACGGGTAGTGACTCACTACAGGCTGCATCAGGCCTGGTGGATTTCCCCCCTCGCGGCTTCGCTTTATGGCAGGCTGAGCAGCTACGGGCGTATCGGAGTGTGTCCTGTCTCATCCCCGGCCAGGTCGCGACGTGACATAACTTATGAAAAGTCTTGCTGCCGCTTCCATGACCAGCAAGAGCCGAGTCGTGGATGTATCCGATGAACCACCTCCGTAGCCTCCTAGGAATCACCACCTTGAAGGGGAGTCGTTCCCCTCGTCGTCGTCGATTGTTGGGAAGTAGCGGAGCAATAAGCGGTCTTGACCAAGCAGGTATGAATCAATATGTTCGTTGACTTGACCGCCAGCGTCCCCGGTGTTGCTTGCCATTACCGCAATTTTCCCCAATACCCGCTGACAAAAACCATCTGCCTTTTGGGCCTCGACAAGGTCTTCCTTGCTCACCACTTCACCCTAAGCCACGATCCTTTGTTCCCTCGTGCGGCCTCCTAACACTACGACGAGCTCCTGTTGCATCGATCCCTCCCCACTGCCTCGCTTATGAGCGGCTGCGCGGGAAGCTTGACTCTCGCAATCCATTGGTTGCGTCTCCTCCTTCCAACCACTATCCTGGGGCGCCCAAGAAAGTGCGTCTGCAATGTTGTTGGTGGAGCCCTTTCGTTACTCGACAATATAGGAGTATCGCTGCAAAGTGATTGCCCACCGAGCTACCTCCCCGCCGGCTCTTTCAACATTTTAATCCAGGTTAGAGCGGCGTGGTCTGGCTGAATGACGAAGGTGGTCCCGTCTAAATACAGGTCGAATTTGTTTAGAGCAAACAAGATGGCCAGTCCCTCCTTCTTCGTAACGCTGTAATTGCGTTATGGTGGTGTAAGGGTTCGGCTGGCAAAGGATTCGGCGGGCGCAGCTGTCCGTCATGCTCTTGCAATAACACCGCACCGACGCCGTAGTCGCTCGCGTCTGTCTGTACCACAACGGACGGTTAAGGTCTGGCAGGCACAGGCTAGCCGTGGCTGCTATCGCTTTCGTGAGGGAAGAGAAAGCTACCTCTTGTTCTCGGCCCCAGACACATCTCGAGCCTTTGTGGAGCAGCAGGTTCAGTGACCGTGTGAGTCCAGCGCACCCTGGAATGAACTGCAGAGAGAAACCGACCATTTCAAGGAACCTTTGAAGGCCCTTCGCGTCGCGCGGCAGTGGGTAATCAAGAATGGCCTACAACTTATCCTCGTTCGGCGTCAAGGTACCATCATCTACTATAAAGCCCAAGAGGTTGACCTTTGAGGCCGCGGGCTGTACCTTCTTTAGATTAATCGTTAACACCGCTTTGCTCATTCTGCTTAAAATGATCTCATGGTATGCTAGGTGCTCCTCGAATGACTTTGAAAATACAACGACATCATCCATGTATGCCATGGCAAAGTTGAACTTCGCGTCCCCAAGCACGATGTCCATAAGGCGTTGGAAACTCGATGGCGAGTTAGGCAATCCGAACTGAAGGCGGATAAACTCAACCAGACCCTTTGACAGGTGAACGCCGTCTTCTGGACATCGTGTGGCACTATCTGGATCTGCAATAAACCTCTGATACAATCTAAGGTAGTGAAAACCCTTGCGCTACCCAACGACTACACGATGGACTCAATAGATGGGAAGCGATGTGAATCCCTTCGTGTCCTCTATTTAAGTCGGCGTTAGTCAACGCAGAGGCTTGCCGTGCCGTCTTTGTTGGCGCTAAGACCACGGAAGAGCCCTAGGGCTCTGTGACGGCCTCACTGCCCCTGTGTCTATCATCTTATCGAGAGCCGTATCTAGGAGAGCTCGCTTGTGCGCACTCAGCGGTCTGAGATTACAACCCCATGGTCTAGCATCTTCTGTGCCAATTCTATGTTGTAAATGTTTGCAAGTCCCGGCCTCTCGGTAAACATAGCTGCGTGCCAATGAAAGGCGCCTGCTAACCTCCACCGCTATTCCATCGGCCCGTTGTAGGAAGCGACAATCGCTTCAACGTTTCCCGATACGGCTCGCGCAGCTAATGTTTGCTCCTCTCGTGATTCGGCGATTGAGCGTTCTGTGGCCTCGCCGAAACTCGGTGGGACGGCAAAGGGAATAAGGGAGTCAACGAATAATAGTGGTACCCGTTATTCTTCAAGTTTATGATAATCCGCTCCCGGCAGACGAAGTCCTGTCCTAAGATCACAGGAATTTGCAGGCCTGGCAGATAGAGAAAACGCTGCCTCCTTCGTCTGCCGTCAAGGCTAAGGTGAAGGCGTATTGCGCTTTGTGCCCTAGCCGATCCTGCAGCTAAACGCAGCGCGGCGGAAACTTCCCGCACGTGAAGTGCTCTTCGGCGACAGTCTTCGTAGACTCTGTCGCCGGATTAAGGAAAGGGTCCAACCGGTGTCAATTAGTGCGTAGTAAATGTTACCACCGATCTCGACGCGCACGTACGGCCCCTTCTCAGATGTCAAACCCTGAGCCGACATGCCGACGGGGCAAACACCAACCTGTCGCTGACCGCAACTCCAGCCCCTATGGCAGACTGATAGGGCCTCGGCTCGCGCCGGCAACCGCGAGTCGGGAAGTCCAATTAGTGGCGCCGGAATCTCCCGTTTCCCTCAGACCCATGGGGGGGGGGGGAGCTGATTGCATTTATAGCACCTGACCTGTCCCCTGCCATTGTGTGCTGAGCGTCCGCCGCTACCATCACGCGATGCAGTGTAACGTCGAGGGTCATTGTAGTTCCCGCGACGCTCGGGATGATTCGCAACTCAGCGGTGGTCGGCTGCGCCGCCTCCCCTACGGGGATGCACTTCGGAAGAGCAAGCGTTGGCTGCTGTGCGCCTTTGTTCAAAGGCGAGGGATCTAAGGTGCGGGGCAGCAGTTTCGCCACTCATGTCCTGTAACGGCCACGTACGGCGTACGTGAGTCGTCGCAATCTCCCGCGCCTCGTCCTGTCCAGGCGCAATCCGGTTCTAGAGATTCCTCTGCGCGTGGAGGGGGGCAATAGGTCAAATCGGCGAGCAAGCTCGCCTGAACGATGCGCGCCTCTCTGGCAAGTGCCTCCAGGTCAGCGAAATCACGTCCGAGCAAATAGGCTTTAAATCTAGGGTTACACTGCCGGATCGCCACAGCTACCTTCTCCGTGTCTGACACTGTAGGTTCGGATCTTGAGTAGAGCTCCTGGAGTGCGGATGTATTCTACGAGGCTCTCGTCGGGATGTTGAGTACGGCTGGCCAGCTCATTTCTGATCCGCATCTCATAGTCGGGAGGCAGAAATCCCTCTCTCAATCGTGGCCGTAAATCTGCCATCGAGAGGAACGCCTCTGCGTTCGTCTCCAACGTGCTGCGTCACCCGTCAACGCGATTGGGACGATCTGTATCAGGGCCGTTCCATCCGACGCGCCCAACGCGGCGGCATGTACGTGTCTAGATCT
>JABSTQ010001282.1:0-14910 GCA_013358835.2 Ixodes persulcatus | reverse complement strand
TCTTTTTTTTTAAGAACCAGATGGTGTGTACGTTTCCTGCTGTGGTCGTGCCCATACGAGCGTGCAGTAATTTATGTGTGAAGTAAATAGGGCATGATAAATATGAAGTTTTGCATTATATGGAAGAATGTGTTGACATCGCGACAAGGCTCCTGTCGCCGATGATAAGGACTTAGCTAAAGCTTCAATGTGATCTGTCCATGTCATATTGGCAGAAAATGTAACTCCAAGGATCCTGTGTTTGTTAACTATTTCAATAGAAGTGTTACCGAGTAATAAATCGGGTATTATTTGTGTCTGCTTATGTGTAGTTTTGAATAAAATAGCCTTAGATTTATTTGTATTTATTTTTAGACCATTCGCATTGGACCAGTGCCACAGTTTCGAAAGTTCCCTTTCAGCTTTTAAAATGATTTCATTTGTGTCCCATCCGGAAATAAACAGGCTCATGTCATCCGCATAGATAACGTAGACTGCGTTACTATCTTGCTGAACAACATCATTAATATACACATTGAAAAGGAACGGTCCTAGAACACTTCCTTGTGGAACACCGGCAGTAACTAATTTGGAAGATGAAATGTTATTATCTATTGCTACACACTGCTTCCGGTCGTAAAGATAAGACTGAAACAACGATTGGGCAACCCCGCGGACACCGTATGCGTGCAACTTTTTTTAGCAATATCTCGTGATTTATGTAATCAAATGCCTTACTGTAGTCAATAAATACTCCGAGGGTAAGCCGATTTCCTTCAATATTCTTAATGATAAGTTCCTTCATTGTTAAAAGTGCTGTTTCTCTTGATTTTCCCTGTCGAAAGCCATGTTGACTATCTATTAGTATGTCGTGTTTAGAGAAAAAATTGTTGATGCGTGAAAAAATTATTCTCTCAAGTCCTTTAGAGAACACCGGAAGAATGGATACTGGCCTATAATTGTTAAAGTTATTTTTCTCTCCTCCTTTAAAGATGACCGAAACCTTCGCCTTTTTCATTCTACTTGGAAAACAACCAAACTCTAGAACTAGATTAAATATGTAGTTTAGGCAGGGAGCGATAGCATCAATTACGTATTTTACAGGCTTTATCTGAACGTCCTCTATGCCTGTTGAGTGGGTGTTTTTTAAGCTCATAAATGTGCGACAAATCTCGATTTCATCCGTAGGTTCAAGGAACGCGGTTTCACAACATTGGTACCCGGGTTTCGAACCAGTGATGTTATTCAGCGGCCTAACCATATCCACAAAGTGCGTATTGAAATGCTCGGCCAATGTGACCCCTGAAAGTTTGTTGTTTCCTATTGTTAATTCAGTTGTGTTACATTTCGTGTTTTGTCTTTTAAGAACCTCATTTATTATCTTCCATACTCTTTCAGGGTGCTTTTTGGACACCTCAAAAAAAAGGTTGTTATAGTAAGACGTTTTTGCCTTCCTTAACTCGGCGGTTAGCTTGTTTCTATGTTTCTTAAAAGCTGCGAGTTTACACGGTTCCCTCGTACGCAAGAACGCTTTAAAAAGTTTGGTTTTTTCGTTGATCATTTTTAAATGTTCAGGTCCTATCCAAGGCTTTCTAATTTTCTTTTTTTGCTTTTCGGTTATGCGAGGGAAAACGGCATTATAATGGTGAAGAAATATTGATAAGAACTCGTCATAAGCGTCACTACCGTTGGTTTTGCTATAGACGGATGACCAGTCAGCATTTACGATATACCTACGGAAGGTATCCAGGTTTCTGCTTGATAGGCACCGATATGTGAATTTAGATTGACGTGTTTTTTCCCATGATGTAGAAGTAGAATACGCTATAAAAATGGGACAGTGATCACTAATATCATAGCATATTGTACCTGCCACTTGAATAGGTGTGTCTATGTTTACAATGAAAAGGTCAAGGATGGATTGACCCGTGAGTGATACACGAGTTGGGGTCGTGATGACATTCTGGTAACCGCACGAATTTATTCTGTTATTAAAATCACGGGCATACGGGTTATCATCAAGCATATTCATATTGAAATCGCCCCCAATTAGCAAGCGATACCGATGAATTGATGCGAAATCTAATATTTCTTCAATAAAATCAAGAAAAACGTTCCGATTACCAGAGGAGGGACGATACACAACCGCAAACATTTCACTGTTACTTAGCAAACAAAGTGCTTCATAATCTGTTGTGATAAGCGTGAATTTTTCCAACACTTCGCATGACAATAGCTGTTTAACATGCATCGCTACGCCACCGCCTCGCATTCCACTTCGGTTTATAAAATAATGATTGTATTCATTCAAGACTAACATATCGCTATCTGTGTGATACCATGTTTCAGAAAACATAACAATGTCAAATCGGAAGTTGAACTCGTCAAGAAAAGTAGAAACTTGATCCTGCTTAGGCGCAAGAGATCGCGCGTTGACATGAACAAAAGAAAAAAAGTCATTTGACTGCTTTCGTACCGCAATATCAGATGGTAATCCGTACTCTTGATAAAGCATTTTATGGGAAAGATATAGTGATCTAGCAAAGTTTACGCTTATACAATTTTGCACAAGTCACTTTCAGATACGATTTGTACTACCGGACTTTGCTCTGTTTTGCGTGCAAATATTTTACCGTTCCGTGTCCACAGAAATCGCCACTGGCACTCACGTTTCTTGGCAATCGCGAGAGAAAAAAGCCGCTTCAGCGCGGGACATAAGTGCTCATTCAGATAAACTTGCGTTTCGTTCTCAATTCCGACATCACGGTTCCTGATGCGACTCTTACGAGCCTTCGCAAGAACGGCGTCTCTCTTCTGCCTACTTCTGAACTGCACGATGACGTTACTCTTGCCCTCCTCTCGCGTTGGTACGCGATGACAAGCCTCAACATCGTTGGCGGCAATGGGTTCACCAATCACGTCACCTATCTTACCTACAAGTTCAGTGACGTTTTCATTTTCATTCTGCGCAAGCCCTCTTATTTCAATGTTAGACCTGCGCGAGTACTGCTCACATTGAACAACCCTCATCTGGAGTTGTTCAATCAGACTCTTGTTCTCTTTGCACCTCTCGCGCAAGCCCTCTTATTTCAATGTTAGACCTGCGCGAGTACTGCTCACATTGAACAACCCTCATCTGGAGTTGTTCAATCAGACTCTCGTTCTCCTTGCACCTCTCGCGCAAGCCCTCGTTTTCCTTCTTCAGAGCCTCCCTTTCGCTACGTGCCTCCTCAAGCTCTTCAAATTCCGCGTTTATAAAATTCCTGCTCTCTTGTAGCCCCCTCATTTGAGTACGGAGCTCGCGAAGCTCACTACGATCATCTCTCCCTGACGTAGACGCCGCGGGTTTGGTCATCGCACTTCGCAATCAAAAACAGCAATGAAACTCAACAGCAGCGACAGCAGTAACAATATACAATTACGGTGGAAAAAATCACCACACCAACCTGCGGAGTGAGCAACACTTGTTTAGGCGAAGCGTCAGCTGGCTGTCGCTGCTGCTGAATGACGGTTCCAGCGAAGGCAGTCCTCTTTTCTAGGCTCGCTTGGTGACGTCGATGGTCGACAGCGGCTTCTAGCGCTGCGTCACTCCCGGTGGAAGGGATAGCGTGCCCAGGAAGACTGCGTGGGCGCCGATGAAATGGACAGCAAGGTCTTGGTTTTCTGCGGAGTGAGCAACACTTGTTTCGGCGAAGCGTCAGCTGGCTGTCGCTGCTGCTGAATGTTCTAGGATGCAATCGAGGCGAGTGAGAACCATAGTTTGCGAAAAGTTGATGTAAGTGAAATAGACCTCATTCGTTACCCTGCTCGTGTTTTTCCTTTTCGGCATGGGGCATATGACACTGTGACAGGGTGTTTCCATGATTTCGGGAGCTCTCCGGTTTCCCACACGCGATTAATTTCTTGCAATACCTGTTGTTTTCCTATAGTTCATTTAGGTTTTCCAACACTTGCCACGTTATTTGGTCCTTCCCTGGTGCACTCTTTCCGTGTACGCAACACCTCCTAGAAGAGAAGGCCGTAGCGCTCTTCTCGTGACGTCGCGAAGGAAGGCCATCGGGGGCGCGCGTCGAAGCGAAGGCAACGCTCGTGGATCGACCGTCGTAACGTGCTTTTAGTCACATACGCGTGTCTTATTAGCTAAAAAACGAAAGCTGCACATAGCAAGGGGACTCGAAAATATTTTATTACACGGGCAAAATATTACACCGCTAAATAATCGGTATGAAATGGTACGAGGTAGGCGTATAAGAAAAAAACATTGAGTCACGCAATTATTGCCGTAGGAATGCATATTTTTATTTACACAGAAATACTCCTACAAAATGGCGACACACGCAGTGATTAGACACAGCAAAACAGATCACACTTAAAAATCAGGTAGACGTAGTCAACGCGGACACGGCTAGACAAATGTCACTTACGATCATGTAAGCGATGTTATCGCGCGCAGTCACTGAATTCTTGCATCATACCCCGGCCACATGGCAAAAGTAACGTAATTTCGATCTAATGACATGATGGGGTCGACAAATCAGCTTGCGACGCTCGTATTATTACTCAAGACCGCGAGCTGATTAAGTCCCATATCATTGAATGAAAATATATTCACTTTTCCGTGTGGCAGGGGTACTAAACTTACTATTTACAGACAACTAATTTACTTCTCCCTATGGGCTCGAGCTGCCTTAGAACAAAATATCTTATTTTGTATACAATAATGCTATTACCTTGATACAGTTAAGATTCTAGTATAAAAGCGGTAAAGGCAATAAAATAACATTAGTATAAATAAACACATAAGCGCAAACAACGCACTTTGCATGATGAAGCTTTCCGTCATTCTTGCCCAGCTCGATCGCACCTTTGCATTTAATTGCATTATAATTATAAGCACTTTGTATAATCACACAAACTTGTTATTCACCTTCCAGTGAAAACTAGAATATTACCACGCATATTTACAAATGTCGACGCAACCGCACACGAATAGTGACGAACAAGATGCCATTCTATCACGAAAAACAAAAACAAAAAAAAAACCCGACTGCAGCACTTCACTCGCGTCCCACATTACCAAGAAAGCCCGTTAATAAGTTGTTTCTCACCTGTCGATCGCATCCACACGTCCCACTAAGCAACGTCAACGAAAATGTTTGCAACCACAGACCGATAAGTTTAGTTTTAGATAAAGTACGCGTCATAGTTTCAACGCGCGAACAATTGTTGATATGTACCTTTCTTAGGACCCGCGTACATTCGGTTCAACTTGATGACAGCTGCACCAGCGTGAGAGCTCACGTCGAACACTGGCACACATATCTTGACCATGGCAAGATTTCTTGCCTTCGACTGGAACTTCATTTGTAGCCTCACGGTAGGTCTTGCTTGAAGTGATGATCATCTCGCACACGGCAACAAACAGAGAACGACGTGATTTGTTTAATTTCTACGCTACCGGTCTACGGACGTCGCAAATCTAACCCCCTCTTTTCCGCCATGTTGGATCGATCGGAGTGCCCCCTATATTTGCTGAAACTCCTCAGTAGTGCCGCGTGAATTAAGTTCCGATATAGAGAAGGGTGCGTCTTGGAATCAGAGCGGTCCTGCTACCAGTGGCTCGTTTACGGCTCGGTCTCTGTCCTTTTCATCTTGCGGAAACTGTGCGCTGCTTGGCGTTCAAACTGATCTTCGTCCATTGACTGTGATAACGGAAGATTCTGGACGGTATGTGAAGCCTCGTTTTTGGGGTTTTTTCTTTTTTTCTTCAAAAAGTGCTTTGTATGTGCTCCATAATTTCTTGGTTCCTATTCGTTCGTCAAAGACCGCGCAATGGTCAAGCCATCGGGTGCGTGCTATAGCTTTGCGCGTCGAGAACTATCGACATGGATTCGTACGACGCGTCGGCCGTTTTGCCATAATGTGTCTGGCCACAGAGCCTGGCAGATCGCCTCGAGGCGCGGCCGCCGAAAGTGAAACGGTAGAAAGGCAGACAACGGATGAGAGGAGGGCCATGTAACGGGCGCCCCGCTGTGGCGAGACGCCGAAACACACATTCTCCCGAGCGATGGAATGTCCGCTCGTGCTCCTCGCGTTCCTCACGCAACCGATTCTTTTCTCGTCGTGTTTGAAAACCATGTTTCGGGTCCTCGCGCGCTGCAGAAGCTCTGCGCTCACGACCAGGTTCCCCTAGAAATGCTCTGTGCTATACTTCGTTTCAATTTATCTGCGAGCGAAGCCAAAGCTAGAAGCGCGAGACCAGCGCTTTGCGCGTTTCTCCCCAGCTTGCGCGCTCGAGCAAAGCCTGAACGCACGGAGCTTCCGTGCTCGCGCTGCCAGCTTTGCCTTCGCTCGCACATAAGGTGAAACGAAGTATAGCAGATCCTCGCGCTCCGAATCTGCGACCGGGCAATCTTTAGCTCCGTCATCGAACTGCCAGGCTTTGTGAGTATAGAGGAGGCTATGGTCTGGCGCTCGATTGGCTGTCCCACCCGACACGCAGTGTATTCGAAATTCGAAGCACGGCATGCTCGGCGAAACCGGCCATTCTTTCCTTCATGTTTTGAAACAGGTTTTTTCTCCTCAATGGCGAACCAAACTCCTTTGCTTCCTAAGGACCTTATAGGTCACCTTGAGCAAGAAAGTGGTTCCTATTTAACTTGTTTTCATTTAAATGTACAATCAGCAGTAAATAAGAAAACTAACCTTGAACTTCTTTTCGATCAGTTTAGTGGTCTTTTTGATGTCATTATGTTTACCGAGACTTGGTACACTGATAATTTTGATATATTTTGTTTACCATCGTATAAAACTTATATTTTAAATCGTACTTTAAAACGCGGCGGAGGATTAGCTCTCCTGATAAAAGAAGATATAAACTGTGATCTTCTGAGTGACTACACTTTTATCACGAAGGATGTGGAAGTATTGTGCCTGCGAAAAAACCAGAATATTTTTGCTGTTGTTTACCGCCCACCAGATGGTAGCATTTCGGCATTTTTTGAATTTTTTTAATCATTTTTGAGTTTTATAAACGAGAGTCATTATAACATCATCTGTGGTGGTGACTTCAATATAAATATGTTTTCTGACAGTGCCACGAAAAAGGAAATGGAGAGCCTTGTTGGCGTGCACGGGTGTACAAATACAATCACTAGTCCCACCAGAATTACTTTGCACTCAACAACTGTTTTAGACTTATTTATAACGAATTATCACCTAGATAGAGTAAAAAGTGGAGTAATTAGCTGTGACCTGAGTGACCATCTTCCAATATTTTTACAGGTGCAGTATAATCTACGTAGAAAGACGATAAAAAAAACAATCCATATTTATTCAAAATGTAGAAATCAACAGCCTCGAAGCCTTTAGACGCGACGTAGCAGCTATAAATTGGGACGCCGTGCTTGAGCAAAGTACTGTCGACGATGCTTATAACAGATTTTTAGAACTGGTTATTCATTTGTATAGACATCATTTTCCGTATAAATCCATAAGACAATCCAAAAAGATTCGAAAGCCGTGGATAACCTGCGCCATGCTCAAAAGGATTCGCAGAAAAGATGCTCTATATAATAGATTTATAAAAAACCGCGATCCAGACGCTCTTCGAATTTTCAAGACTTATCGAAACAACCTAAATAAAGAACTAAAGAATGCAAAAAAACGTTACTACTCTTCCCTTTTTTCTGCATCAATTGGTCGCACCGAGGTTATGTGGAAGCATCTAGGTTCTTTGGTTAAGGGTGCTCCTGTGTCTAATACCACTGAAACGTTACAGTACAAAGGTGTTTACGTAACCGGTAAAAACTTAGCAAACGTGTTTAATGATCATTTTGTAAATCTCGGTAGCACTGTCGATGGTTCCGACTGCTGCAAATATATTCAGCAAAGGAACTGCAATTCTATTTTTTTAGAGCCAATTACCAGCACAGAAGTTAGTAATGTGATAATGCAGCTAAAAAATAGTGCAAGTTGTGATGCCGATGAAATACAAATTCGTCCAATTAAATATGTCATCGATATAATTGCTCCCGTGTTAACATATATATTTAATCTTTCTTTTGAAACAGGTGTATTTCCTACACGAATGCAGATAGCAAAGGTGTCTGTTTTATATAAAAAAGGCAATAAAAATGAGCTTGGCAATTATAGGCCCATTTCTATATTGCCCGTTTTTTCTAAAGCTTTAGAGAAATTAATCTATCATCGTTTAGTAAACTTTTCAAACAAATATAATCTTATTAGCTCTTCTCAATTCGGTTTCCGGAAGGACTGTTCTACTGAAACAGCGTTACTTACTCAAAAAGAATTCATTTTGAAAAATTTTGAAAACAAAAAAATAGTGCTAGGGGTATTTTTAGATTTCACGAAAGCATTTGACTGCCTAAGTCATGAGGTTTTATTTAAAAAACTTGAAATGTACGGTATCCGTGGACAGGCACTTTTGCTTTTACAGTCCTACTTGCAATATCGTAAACAATTCGTTTGCATGAACAGTTACTCATCCACGGTAAAACCCATCACCTCAGGTGTTCCGCAAGGAAGTATTTTAGGACCCTTTCTTTTTAACTTATACGTAAACGACATTGTGAACGTTAACAGGGAAGCAAAATTTGTTAACTACGCGGACGATACTAGCATATTTTTTTCTTCCGAAACAGGTGATGACCTAATAGATATGGCCAACCACACTTTATCAAAGATAAAATCTTGGAGCGATTGTAACTCTTTAAAGGTAAACATTAATAAAACAAAAGCAATAATTTTTCGTCCAAAAAACAAGTCTGTGGTTTTATCTAGATCACTGAGTTTAAATTCTTGTCCAATTGAAATAGTTAGTTCTTTCAAAACTCTTGGCGTATTTTTTAATGAGAACATGTCCTGGGATTGTCATATAAATTATCTTATTCCAAAATTATGCCGAGTAATTGGGATCCTAAATCGCAACCGTTCTTTGTTGCCCACGAATGTTAAATTGTTAGTTTACAACTCTCTATTTTACTCTCATTTAACATACTGCCATCTAGTATGGGGTTCATCAACACTAACCAATATGGAAAAACTGTTTTTGTTACAAAAAAAAATATTAAGGAGCATATGTAATGTCCCTTATGATGCTCATACTTCTGAAATATTTAGACATTTTAAGATTATTACTATTTACAAGTTATACGATTATAGACTATGCGCTAGCTTCAAGAGGGAAAAAATAAGGGGCTCATGTTTTTTAGTAAACCTTGCAGGTTTACAGGAAAATTCACCAGCATACCCCACTCGCGGCGCGGAGAAGTGGAAGATGGTCACTCAGCGAACGAACTATGGTCTCCAAATGCTTAAATTTGCCCTACCACACTTGCTAAATAATTTTTATATTAATGATGTAGATTTTGACTCCAAAACGTCTAAAGAACTGCGTTTGTATTTTTGCTCCTGACTTGTATCCAATTTCTATTTTTTGTTTTATTTTGCTAAATTGATAGACCAAAGTGCAGTTTTGTAAATTTTTGCTACTTTTTCTGTCTATTTGCTTCAAAAACAGGCAAGTGCGTAATTGCTTATCTTTCGATTGTTGCTTTTTGTGTGTTTTTTTTTTATTTTATTTTTTTATTTCCGTTTCGTTGCTGCTGACCACTGTAGGGGCCCGAGGACCAGTCAAGCTGCATATTGCAGCTTTTTTCCACGGGTCCCACCATCACGATCGATGGAAATAAAGATTTATTATTATTATTATAATTTATAAGTACGTCTGCTTCTTGCGCAGGAGATAGCGGTGACGTCATAACGCCGAGCCCTGATTGGCTGATCGCGACCCTCTATCTGAGCGTCGTCTGTTCCTTTGCAGCGTCGTCTGCTCGCAACGGCATCTGCGTCTGTCTTACCTTTCCTGTTACTTTCGAAAGTGCAGAGGACAGATTCACGAAACGATCTTACGCTAAAAATGTGCGTAAGACAAAACGTAAGAACAAATTCGTATTCACGAAACAAAATTATCGTAAGTTTTGCGCAGGTTACGACGGAACCCTACGACAGCTCCGAAGCTGTCTTACGCACTTCTTACGATCAAATCAGCATGGCCAAGAGCGTCGCTCAGTTACTTGGTCTCGACGACCAACGGATGTTTATTTTTGTTCGTGCTCTTCTCACGCGTCCCGACTACAAGCAGCAAGAAAGAAAGTAAAAAGTACTTGAAATAAACCACGACGAACAAGAACGCTGGATCCACAAACACCCGGGAAATGCTCCAACGGCTACGATTCCACCGACCCCGTCCAAGCGATCTCGGCAGATAGGCTAGCAGGCACTCCGACTCGGCACAGCGGTGCTCCGACGGTCCTTGGCCAAGACCGTCTGCCCACGACCGGCTGGCGTGCTGAATGGAATATGCCCGCGCGACCTCAATTTTAGATTAAGAGGTCAATCTCTTCCTCTTGTTATCTCCTTGTTTTCCGAGGCAGTGGTGACTCTCGCCGGTGAAAAAGCGGTGAATCTCCGACAGACTAGCAGACGTAAAGCAGACGACGTTAACTGCGCAAACCCGCCGACGCCGTTAAAGAGTGAGGAGTCTCGCCGCACACGAAAGGAGGAAAAAAGTATTTGGGAGGGAACTTGCGGACACTAACACACTCACTCTCGGTTCTTAGCAAACAAACCTCGGCGCCTCGGGACACCTCGCCAGTGAGTCTTTTGACTTCCCTCCTTGATGCGCGTCTGCTAGTTGTTAGACAACAACAACGTACCGCTCGAGTTATTTCGTCTGCCCTCTCTGAAAGGCGAAGTCGAGCTCGATCGTAAAGGCCTGCACTTCCGAAAGCCTCAGGAAAGGTAAGACAGACGCAGACGACGTTGCGAGCAGACGACGTTGCAAAGGAGCAGACGACGCTCAGATAGGGGGTCGCGATCAGCCAATCAGGGCTCGGCGTTCTGACGTCACCGCTACCTCCTTTCTTATGCGCAGAAGACGAAAACAAGCCCACTTGCGAGGCGTATACGACGAGATACAGAGGGAGAGGAGGAGAGCTCGCGGGGACGCCGAGCTCTGCTTGGAATGATTAGAGGGTGGACGCAAAGGCCTCTACTTGGAAGAGAGACAAAGGCAGCTGGCCTTAGCGTCCGCCCGTTGACCATTTCAAGCAGAGCTCGGCGCTCTGATCTCCTCCACTGCCTCCATGAATCGCGCAATCCACTCCGCAGGTCTTGCTTCTCCGCACTACATCAGCGAAAGGTGAAAAGCGCACTCAACGGAGCTAGCTATCCCCAGAGTTTGGTCAATGGCAGGCGCGGGCAGAGCCAGGGCGTGCACCAGACGCAGAAAGTGGGCTTGGCCCATACAAAAATGGTCTATGGTCGTCTATGGAAACTTATATGGCAGGCTATCACCCCCTATGGCCCTCTATAATCGGGTTTAGAAATCCATAAATGCAGCTACAGCCAGCTATAGAAAAATCTATGGCCTTGTGTCTAAAGACTGGGAACCAATAAATTTTCTTTACCCGCCTATAGAAAATTTTATGGCCACAAGTCTGAAGATTGGGAACCAATAAATTGTCTTTACCCGCCTATAGAAAATTTTATGTCCCTGAGTCTAAAGACTGGGACGCTTGGATACCGATCAAGATTCGTTTCGGCGCCGTGTGGATGTGTTTTGCGAGTGCAATGTGCGTGAAGCCGTATGTACCTCTGGGCAGCGTTTACCTTTTACTCTGACTGTATTTGTAACTTGCGGCACTCGTGATCCAGAAATGAGCTTAATCCAGTGTCCAGTGGCGACGGAAGAGGGGGGAAGGGAGGAGACGGCATCAGCGGCGCGTTTTTTTTTTTTTGTTTTGTTTTGTTTACTAAACGCTTATGGCAATCAAATCAGTAGTACAAAATCTTTTTTTTTTGTGGCTTTTTCCTGCGGCACTGCGCTTTCGTAAACATTTCCACGTGTTCTCAACGGCAAGTCTCAACCCTTACATAGGGTCTTAAAAATCTTTGACAAATTACAACGACCGAGTAGAAAACGGGTCTTCAACACGCTGCCGCCGGCCTCTGTAACGCTAGCAAAACCGCCAATCCTCTCCGAGCAAGATGGCCGTCCGGTGGCTTCACTCGCGGGAGCGGGAAGCGCGATCCAGCAATTGTCATTTATATAAGTGTGCGCACCCGCTCGCTGGGAGCAGACCCTACTGGAACTAAGGGGAACGGATCGGATCCACCCATCACCGTGCGGTTCCAGTGCGTTACGTCTCACTGGATCTGACTGGTTACACCCAGAACCGCGCGGTACCACATCGAATCCGCGCGGATCTGAACTGTCCACAAGTTTAGGACCGTGCGGATCCGAACTGGAACCGCTCCGATCTGACATTTTCGTACGGGGGCGTACAACGCAAGCAGTACCGTTGACATTGGGCAGCCCTGCCGAATGGATCTGGTCACTGCGATTGGGGCCGTCCTTCTGCCGTTCACCAGCAAGCGCGTCGTGATGTCCCGGTCGTAGAGCTGCACGTAGCGAAGCAGACGTCCACCGATCCCACACTCTTCTAAGAGCCGGAAGAGGAAGGAGTGTCCAACCCGGTCGAAGGCCTTGCTGAGGTCGATCTGGAGCACCGCCAGAGGAACCCTTAACACCTTAGCAGCCTCGCACACGATTCTCATCGCGTGCAGGTTTGTGTCAATGGTCCGTTCCTTGATTCCGTACGCCGGATGTTCTCCGACTACTTCTCGCTGGCCCAACTCCAGCCGCTTTGCCAAAATTTTTGCGAGGAATTTATAATCTGCCGTCAGCATGAGGGGACGAAAGTGGTCGACCTTCGGGACTCCCTTTGAGCTCTTCTTCGGGATCACCACCGTGACCGCCTGGAGCATGGTTGGAGGAAGCAGTCCTCGCTTGAGTACTTCGGCAAAAACGTCGCGCACAATCGAACCTATCTGGGCTGCGAACGTCTTGTAGAAGTGGCTGCCCAGTCCATCGACTCCTGGCGATTTGCGTGGAGCCAACCTTTTGATGACCTCTCCCACTTCCGATGCCGCAATCTTCGGGTTCATCTGTTTTTGGACCGCTTCGGGTATCTTGGGCAGCGCTCCCCCTGTATTTCGGCCGATTCTGTCGTCCTCTGCTCTCGTAAACAGTTTTGTGTAGGCCTGCAGAAAAACACCTTCGATTTTCTCTTGACCACCCGTACGAAATTGACAGGTCGGAGCGGTTCCAGTTCGGATCCGCGCGGTTCTAAACTTGTGGACAGTTCAGATCCGCGCGAATCCGATCTGGTATCGCGCGGTTCTAGGTCTAACCAGTCGGATCCAGTGAGACGCAACGCACTGGAACCGCACGATGATGGGTGGAGGTCTGCTCCCAGCCAGCGGGCGCGCACATGCGTGACTGGAGAAGAGGGGGGGGGGGGGGGGCGGGTCGGCGGGGAGCTTCCGCGGTTTCTCGCAGGTCACGTGTTAGGGACAGGCGCATCCGCTACGCAGGCGCTGCGAGCGGGCGTTCTCCGCGAGCTGTTGATCGGCGCTCGCCCGGCGGCGACGTTCGCGCTGCGGGCGCACGGATACTGACGTGCCCATCGTTGCCCTGGATGGATACCCACTGACCTCGGTTTTTAATCTTCATGTAGTGTGAAGCTGCCGACCCATTGCACTTTGGCTCGGCCTCTGGATGCGCTTGGCGCTGGTGCGGATACCGCTTGCCCGCCGGAACTTCCCGATGCACTCAGCACTGGATACTGTGCTTGTGCGTGCTGTGTGTATGTTCCGTGCACCGTGTTTGGTGACGACGCCTGGACGACCGTGTGCGCCGCCGGAATTACCGCTGCGCTCACCACTGGACTAGAAAAGTATTTCTCGCGATGCCCTTAGCAGTTACAAGCGAGAGATCGTCGCGATTTCAGACGCAGTCCGCCTGGGCTGCGTCTCGCAGGTCACTTGTTGGGGACAGGCGCATCAGCTACGCAGGCGCTGCGAGCGGGCGTTATCCGCGCTCGCGCCTGGCTTTGTCTGTTGCAGTCGGCGGCAGCGCTCCGAGAGTTTAGGTCCTTCTTCGTTCTCTTCGGACTGTTGGTCGGCGCTCGCCCGGCGGCGACGTTCGCGCTGCGGGCGCACGGATACTGACGTGCCCATCGTTGCCCTGGATGGATACCCACTGACCTCGGCTTTTAATCTTCATATAGTGTGAAGCTGCCGACCCATTGCACTTTGGCTCAGCCTCTGGATGCGCTTGACGCTGGTGTGCTTGGTGACAATACTTGAACAACTCGGATACCGCTTGCCCGCCGGAACTTTCCGATGCACTCAACACTGGATACTGTGCTTGTGCGTGCTGTTTGTGTGTTCCGTGCACCGTGTTTGGTGACGACGCCTGGACGACCGTATGCGCCGCCGGAATTACCGCTGCGTTCACCACTGGACTACAAAAGTATTTCGCGCTATGTCCTTAGCCGTGACAAGCGAGAGATCGTCGCGATTTCAGACCCAGGCTGTTCCGCCTGGGTCTGAAATCGCGACGATCTCTCGCTTGTAACGGCTAAGGGCATCGCGCGAAATATTTTTGTAGAGTCCAGTGGTGAGCGCAGCGGGAATTCCGGCGGCGCACCGTCTACGTCTGGAATTGGGGCACCGCCACTGAAGCCAGCCGGTTCCGCCTGGATATAAAATTGGGGCACCAGTTTGTATACCGTCTGGAACTGCGCATTTCCAGGCTGGATTCAAACTGGTGCCCCAATTTTGGGTCCAGGCGGAACCAGAATTTTTCATTCCGGCCTGTATCTGACATTTTCGTACGAGCAGACGTCAGTTTCACCAACCCGCAGCGTCGCAATGCTGTTCCGCGAAGCGTGCTGGCGCTCCTTTGTTTTGAATATCTTACTTGGCTCTTCATCCCTTTCCAGAAACAGTGCTCTGCTGCGGACCATGGCGCCGCGGTACTCCTTCTCGAGCAGCTCCAAT
>JABSTQ010001281.1:0-20037 GCA_013358835.2 Ixodes persulcatus | reverse complement strand
AAAAACGTAAATATAAAAACTTAAAATATAAAAACTGTAAAATATAAAAACTTAAAAATAAAAACTTAAAAATAAAAACTTAAAAATAAAAACTTAAAAATATAAAAACTTCAACTTAAAATATAAAAGCTTAAACTTAAAAAAAACTTAAAATATAAAAACTTCAATATAAAAAACTTAAAAACAAAAACAAAACATAAATATAAAAAAAAAGGTGGATTCGCCAGCAGGATTCGAACTCTCCACCACCCCACCCCTACGAACTCACGAAATGGACGCTCTAACCCAGCAGACGACTTTCGTTGCTGGTAAACATTAATTTATTTCTATCGAGGATGTCTTATTGCGTTTCGATTTGTATTCTTTTTTTTTTATTTGCTGATTCCAACTTTCTGCACTTGCTGTCACATATGGCACTCCTGCTAGGTACTACCACGAGTTATTTTATTCCTGTTTGAAGCCACGGCACGCTCTCTCCGCCAGCGAAATAGCCGTTTTGCTAACCAAGCGAGACCGTCCATGTCGGCCATTGGTCGTGCCGGTCGTGCCTTACGGTTCGAGCAGCTCATTACGGTAAGATCGCGGAAGACAAGCGCATGCGCACTTCGTACCGGAGGGCCCATCGTACCGTATCGGATGTGCAAAAACGGTTCCCTAAAACTCTCTATTGTATCGCACCGTCACAACTGGTGCTCATGGCAGACGATAAGTAGCTGACGACACGTGAGAAGCGCTACATTAGCGCTTCGCTGCATGTGGGAACCGGCCTTTACTGTATCGTCGTGAGGAAGGGCGCGAGCGTTTGGCACGACGGAAACGCGCTTTCTGGTAAGTGGTTTTGCAAACAAAGTAGTTTCCGGGACCACGCTTTCTGGTCTGCTTCGAAGATGCGGGGCAGAGGAACCTTTACAACACAGCATGTTTTAAAAACGACCCCTCCCCCCCCCCCCCCCCCCCCCCCCCCCCCCCCCCCCGCCCTTCTTTTTATACCGCCTCATACCGCCCCATGTGCACTCAAGGGAAATAAAGGATGATGATGATGTGAACCGCTGGGCTAAGAGACAATCGCGACTCGATGCTGACATAACGCTCGGCAGAGGAAGATTGGAGCAGTATTGAGTAGCTCCCAAGAACTGCTTTAACTGTTTGCGTAGCGTCATGTCGGAATAAAAGGGACACGCTATAAGGAAAGACGTACCCATGTTACGAAGACAATCCATATGGTGTTTATTTGAGCACTATATATAACACACAAGAAAAGAGACAGAATCGATGAGTGTCCCTTTTCGACGAGAGCGTCTGCCACCGCCGCATCTGAAAACAAGGGGACGACGAGGGAAAGAGAGTGGCCTTTATAACCCCAAATTTGCAGGGTTCAAGCTATTCACACAGGAAGCGTCCGCATAGGTCGCGGGTGCATATTCTTATTCAGCAAGCCAGCCGATCGTCGTGAGGGGGTGGTCTTGGCCAGTGTCGTCGGAGTACACATCGCAACAACTGTTAGCGCGAACACGACATTGGCGCATTTTCATTTTCGCATTTTACTTTTAAATAGTATTAGCGAGCACGAAATTTTATCGCTTACATTATAGAACTAAATGAGCTCTTTCCGTAGCAATGATAACTTGGATGAGATCCCTTGGTTTCAAAGAGAAAAACTGAAAAAAACCGGCGATCGCTTGCTCGCGCTAATTAACAGTGTCGCGCTCTGTACCTTGCTATAAGCCTAACGTTCCTTGGCGATTGCTTGGTCGGTGGGATCGTTGTCGTTGTAGTTGCTTCCGGGTATTTGTGGTTTCAGCACATGTCTCCGCGGTGGTGCGGAGTTCAGTTGGTCGTGGTTTAGTTTCCAGTACTTTTCTCTTGCTGCTTGAAGTCGGGACGCGCGCGAAAAGCGTGTAGAAATGCCCGTTGGTCGCCGAGACGTCGTAAGCGAGCGATGTTGTCATGCGGATTATACGGATTTGTCCCTATAGGTTTTGTCGTACGTACGTACCTTTCTTGTAAGATCGTTTCGTGAATAAGGTCTAGCTTGTTGTGCACGACGACGACAAGGCAGACAGGTCATACAAATACCGCTGTAGACCGACTTGCTTCTCGGCCATCATTGCCACAGTGATGTGGCGGCGTCGCCGTCCTCATTAAAGGGGTACGGAAACCAAATTCTAGGGCCCATTTCTTTGCTTGAACATAAAGAGGGTTAAAATAGGACTTCACCAATACCAATATTCGGTAGGATAACGCGAGAAAACGAATTTTAAACTGAATAAAACGATAACCAAAAACCACCTCGTGGATGTCTGTGAAGCTTCGATGGAATGTCGTGACGACAACATGCCCGTAAGAGCAGCGCCACAACGGAAAGTACGGTCCCTCATAGGCATTACTTAGGCCTGAACGTAGTACCGAGGCGCTTTGGTGAAGAAAGCAACAGTAGAGTTGGCCACCATTCGTTTTAGTATCGGGTGGTCTTTCCGGCAACGCTTCTTTGGGGTGGTTTGGAGATTGTGTACGTGCGATGTAATATTCACGCTACGAAATGTCTGTTTAAATGGGCCTGCATGCCCACCTTTCCTGATCACGAGATAGCCGCCTTCGTCGACCGCAACTGATAACGAACTCGATCGCTAAGAAGTCAACACAACTACCATCGTTGCTAAAAGGAGACGGCCCGTACGGCTCTGCAAAGCGGCGCGCATGTAAACAAATCCCTACGGCGCTTTTCGGGGATGCGGGAGAGAGCCAACGTCCAGGAAGATACGTTTGAAGTAAAAGAGTGTCAGCAAGATCCACGTAAATACGTGTTCGCACTGGGAGCAGAACCGCACTGGCATTGCGTTCTTGGTAACCGCTTCGGGAACGGTCTTTTAGAACCGATTTTATGAATCGCTGGACCTCTAGACAATCGCAACTCAATGCTGACGAGACGCTCGGCAGAGAAAGATTGGACCGGCATTGAGTCGCTCCCAAAAACTGCTCTAACTCGACATGTGTTGGGGTATCATGTCGAAATAAAATGGACATCTAAAAAAAAGTGTACGTACCCAAGTTGCGAAGGCAATCCATATGGCGTTTATTTGAGCTCTGCAACACACACACACACACACACAAAAAAAAGGAGATTGAATCGAGGAGAGTGTCCCTTCTGGACGAGATCGTTCGTCACCGCTGCATCTGAAAACAAGCTACGACGAGGGGAAAGACTGGCCTTCTTACCCCAAATTAGAGGTCAGGCTTCAAACTATTCATACGAGGAGGGTTCACAAAGGTCGCGTGGGCGTATTCCATTCATCAAGCCAGCCGATAGTGTGCACATGGTCTTGCCCCGGATCGTCGAAGTGTTTTGCTAAGCCTAGCGTCTTTGGTGGTCGCTTGGTCGGTGGGTCCTTGTCGTTGTAGCTTTTTCAGGTATCCGTGGTTCTAGCGTTTGTCTCCGCCGCGGCGTTCAGTTTCAATTACTTTTTTCTTCTTCTTTTCTCTCGTTGGGACGCGCACAGAGAGCACTTAGAAATGCACGTTGGTCGTCGCGACGACGTAAGCGAGCGATGTTGCCGGCGATGTAAAATTGATCATAAAAAGGGCGTAAAGCTTTGTAGCTGTCGTAGGCGTGGTTGTAGGATCTCATCGTAGCGTGCGCAAAACTTGCGAAAATTTCGCTTCGTGAATACGGAACTTTTCTTAGGTTTTGCTGTAAGATCGTTTCGTGAATAAGCTCTGTTACCTGTTCCGGACGACGAAGACAAGACAGACGGGTCGTACAAATACGACCCTAGGCAGAATCGCTTCTCGACCATCATGGCCTGGTGATGTAGCGGCATGGCGGCATCTTCGTCCTTATTAATGTCATCTACCCACCGCTCTCGTCGCGTTGGTCGGCGACCATTCACTCGAAGCCGCTCCGCCGGCTCCGCAATATGCTACAGCCCTCGGGTACTTCGACTATGCGAGATTGTAACACGCTGACGCCACCAAGTGGCAAGACTCATAACTACGGTACGCTTGGCTCTCCGTGGCATGATGACGTCAAGACCGCGCCGGATCTCCCGAGATGCATCGCGCTGTTCGATGGCTGATTTTGAAGTGCTCGCCGAAATCCAGGCATTTAGAACGAAAAATACAGCCATCCGCTTGAAATACGACTATGCGATTATCAATTACAGGTTTATCTGATTCCATTTGACTTATCTCTAGGTGTTTCCTGTATATTTTAAGTTTCGATTCAGTATCCCTTTAATGCCATCATACACACCGCTCTCGACATGTTGGTCGGCCATCACACACACGAGGACGCTTCGCCGGCTCCACAATGCCGCTGTAATATGCTAGAGCCCTCGGGTACTTCAACTAAGCGAGGTTGCAACGTTGACGCCTCGAAGTGTACGCGCAGCCCTGCACAATACGATGACGTCAAGGGCGCCCGGATCTCCCGAGATGCATCGCGCTCTCCGATGGCTACTTTTGAACCACTCGTCAAACATTCGGCACTTAAAAGAAGAAATATACCCATCCGCTCAAGAAGCAAGCATGTGATTATCACTGACAGGTTCAGCTGATCCTATTCGACTTACTTCTTTCATGATGTTCTCTGTATATTTTAAAACGATACTACAACGAAATGTCGGCGCTTATTTTTCGGTCTATACGTGTTTTAAGGAGCAGTATCTCATCGGACACACCAATATCTCGTTAAAAAAGACAAGAAAAGGAGTTTTAAAACGAATTAAACCATTAGCAAAGAGCACCTGGTGGATGTCATTAAAGCCTCGTTTGTAATGCCCCTCTAGGAACCTTGACAGGTAGTGACGGTAACTGTCTCGAACCTGACGTCATCCCGACAGCTCTACCACCAGCACAAGGGAGGAGGGGAGGGAGGCACTCCCCACTCAACGGGGCTCTCTTTTGTGTGTCCCACTCCCAGAAGTCACTGTTCTCCCTCTACAAGATTACTGAAGATTAACCTGCCACTTGAAATTCCCACAAAAGCAGTTTTGCAGTAAATTGCGGTAACCCGATCATTGGCGTGCTCCGACCGCTTTGGTGGCTGGAACAGCTAGGGCATCCTGACGACGTCAGCCCCACCGCAGCTTTGCTCATCCCGAGACAATCTACGTCACGATTGCGCCGGATGTGACGTGATCTCCGCTGGCTCCCTCCGAGCGCTTGCCGGAGTGGGCCGTTTATAACGAAAAATGCAGCCATCAGGCTCAAAATACAAACGTGCGATTGTCATATACGGATACTGTGGATAATATTCAGTCTATTTCTGAACACGACGGGTATATTTCGAATTTTGTTGAAGTATCCCTTTAAATTCTCTATCTCTTTACAGGGTTACTGACAACCCCAAAATGTTTGTTTTATATTGTCTTAAGTGCATCAAGATTATGTCACACATCATAAAAAAAAAAAAGCTGTAGACGCGCAAGGAATATTCTCAATGCGACCATGCCTTTAAAAACAAAATAATAATAATCCTCCACCGGGCTCCTTTTTTTTCTTTTCTGCGTCTGCAATGACGTGAGAAATCGCAAGTTAAATTTATGTTATTTATGTCATTTATTAAACACAGTTTTTCATCTCTTGCGAATTCAGCACGCCACTTCTTTCGGAGTATCATGAATAAAGCCCGGAAGTGGCACTCCGCCCTCTCCTTGCTTCCTGGTTCCCAATATGGCGACTTTCGACGGCTGAATCAGCTGTACAGTTTAGTGACCGGGAAATCAGGGGTGGCTCTGTTTATGATACTATTTTTGTACCAGAAGACCTTCAGTTATCATTTTGTTCGTCGCGAACGCTTTCCCAGTCCTTTGGTAGACTAAAATATATGGAATTCGAGACAACAAGGGTATTGTGATTATTAATGGCAGCGGCAAGACTAGAGAACAGAAGGGGAAGGGTGAATAAAGCATACCCAGGGCTGTTGAATGCAAATTAAAAAAAATTTAAAATATTGCTTTATGCCACACTGCGCTATCAGTAGTATTGTGATAATTTCTGACACGTGCTTGGAAACCTGAATAGCGGCGTTCTGTACGTGTGTTATACAACAAACGAAAGAAGTGCACAAAAGAACACTCCAGACAGCACAGGTTTCGTCTTTCAACAGATAGCTGGAAACCTTTGAAAGCCGAACACCGTGTCGGCTGCGTTCTTCATCCGTGCATTTCTTTCGATCACGCATAACCTATATTAACCAACACACTCGACATTCCAAACGTGCGTCTGTGTCTTCACCTTTGTTTTTTTTTTGTTTTTTTTTATCCTCTACCTATTTGTTATTTTGTCCCAGTTCCCTCTTTCTTCGTCGTATAGTCCCAATTTTCGCTTCTTTATTGATTCGGGAACCATGATCCTAGAAAACGACCTGCCTGCCTCGATGACCGACCATCGCCAGACGGAGGACCAGAAAAGCACCTCATAACGCGCAGGGTTCTTCGATCAGGGCCCCCCCCCCCCCCCCCCCCTCACCACCACCACCAGAACGCATTTCATGATGTGGCTCACGGAGCACAGCGCTGCGGCCAGCAGACACGATAGAGTGTCGGTGTTTACCCTTGTTCCCGAGCGTTGTTCGTCATCGGCCCTGGAGCCGTAAAACGGCCGACGCAAGCCAGACACGCGCGTTCTTTTCCGACGCACGTCCGAAGCAGGGCCCCCCATGGTAGGTGCTGACAACACCGTGGTGAGGCTGAGGGAGGTGTTAGGTGGGGCGATGCCTGGACCACCCGCGACCTGGTGTCGTGGGTAACGTCGTTCGCTGCTGTTTCTATGGGCTGTTTTGGGGAGACCGATACTCGTGTTTTCTATAGGGGACGCTGCATCTACTTGTGCTGGACTTGAGATTCCTAAGGTCTCGGGCATGCCACCGGCTGAACCGGGGCATACAGTGCCAGGGGGTGACCGGTTCCTCGTACAATATCAGCTTTCTGTAATCGTTTTCCATTCATATCGGCTGAGAGCTAGAAGAGAAGAAATAAAGAAACTAATGAATGCTGTCGTTCACCTTTCTTTGAATGCTTCTCCGAGATGCCATGTAGCTAATCTACCCCTCCCCCCTCTCCCCTTTCTCCTCGTGGGACCGTCTGTTTGCAACAGGGTGGAGAATAAAAATGCATATTATTCAATCAGATCAGTTTTACTATGGTGATTTCAATTAAACAATTTCAGCAAAAATATTCCTGAAAATAATTTTTATTTATCGTACCTATCATATGATGCTTTCGTATACTCGCAAGTTTCAGGGATGGTGGTACCGCGGTGTGAGAATCGCGCTCCCTAGCTCCTGGGTGATCGGCCTCGGAATAAAAATGCTTGCTTGCACCTTCCTGACGTGGAAGTATCGGGTAAGGCTTTCATATCGCTCGTATTTCACAAATTGAAAAGTACTCAGACATCGCAGTCGCAAACTCGTGCTGCTGTTCTGCGGCGATCATTCAGATGACAGCCATTTTGACAGGAGCTGGTGCGCCCCCTAGAGGCCGCGAAAGTTGCGAATTTAACTCAAAATGATCACCGAGCATGAAAGATTTATATAAGACTGAACACAAGCAAAAAGAAGTAATATTGGGAGCCAATCTTAAGCTCGCCTTCCACTTTGTTCGTCAGCAACAAAATCAGAACGCAAAAGAAACGAGAACTCAAAAAGAAATATGCTATTGCAATTGAGCCAGAACGCAACAAAAAAAAAAAAAAAACTTGTTTAATTAATTTTAAACAAAATCAGGCTGTGTTTTTAGTTCGTATGGTTAAGATTACATCGATAGAAAGTTGTAAAGTAAACTGTACCTTACATTTACGGTAATTCTTCCTTTCGCATTGTTATCAGTGATCGGACGAATTGATCGATCAATCTGCCATGTTTAGAAATATACCTCTGGTGGTTAAAAATCTCTATTTTCTAGCTTCGGTGATTTAAATCAAAGAAGTCTGATTTAAAGCAAATAAATCTAATTTAGTATATATGAACAAAAGTTTAGGGCGCAAACGAGCTGGTGGAGGTTAAACATAATTTAAGACACTGTCCCCCGAGACTGGGGAAAAGACGAAGGGCAACACAACACACACACATACGTCTCAATTGAGACTCTGTACGTTGCGTTGTCCTTCGTTTTTTCCTCAGTCTCGGGATTTGTCTTATATATATATATATATATATATATATATATATATATATATATATTATATATATATATATATATATATATATATATATATATATATATATTAAGTCATGACTTCTTTTTCTGAATCCTGGGTTGCACACTCGTATTTTGCGCAGTGTATAAGTGGGGCCTTCCGTCCTTGGCGGTCTCGTTGAAGCCTCCGTTAATTGGGAGCAAACAGAACAACTGATGGATACCTTCTTTTATTGCCTTTTCAGAGAGTGTAAAGCTGTATTCAAATTGCTGAATACATCATACAAAAGACAGTCTGAAGACACTAGGGAGTTTTCGGGAGCCGTTCCTTGCACATCCGATACGGTACGATGAACCGTCCGGTACGAACTGCGCATGTGCGAGTCTTCTGCGGAAGCGCATAAGCAGTTCTTCGTACCGGAGGGCCCATCGTATACCGTATCGGATGTGCAAAAACAATTCCCTAAAACTCCCTAGTGTGCGAGGCGTGTCTCTTCCTCGGACGGTTCTGTCACATCTGGTCAGACAAGAAAGCCGTCAGCGGATGCATGTTCAAAGCACACTAATCTGTGAAGCAAACATGTTTTGAGCATTCTTGAGGCGAATCCACAGACACTTCTGACATCGTTTCTGCAGCGAACACTGCGTGTCTTTTGTACACTGCTCGTATGCGGAGCGTAAGTTCGTCTGCTTCTTTTGCAGAGATTGTGGTGACGTCAGAAAGCCCAGCTATGATTGGCTCTGACTGAAGGAGAGTGAGTAGACCTCAAAGCAAGCTGCCTTGAGGTCTACCCACTATCTTCGATCAGAGCCAATCAGAGCTCGGCGTCGTTCTGATGTCACCGCAACTCCTGCGCAAGTAGCAGACGACTTCCTCTTCGCATATATACGTCGTGCGAGGGACAGTCTGCAAACGCGAGTCACCGCAATATCCGTGGTTCGAATGCCGCGCGTGCCAAGTTTTTCCTTGTACTTCATTGCCATGCGGCATTCGAAGTACGCGGATCTCTCGCGGTGACTCGCGTTCGAATCTGTATGCGGACTGTCTTAATTGTGTGAGGTATGAGCAGTGTGACCCCGGCTTTGCGGTCAGTGGCAGGCCGAAGCGCAGAAGGTGCGTTCCCGCCGAGGGCTCCACACATTGTTTTACTTTGAGAACTACTCGCTCTTGGTCCCTCATGGAGAATCGAACCGAGGATCCCACGATTTCCAGCCAGACGGGGTGACCTGTGAAGAGATAGTTATTATTTACCATCGAGGCGCTCGCTGGATGTCCTGCTGCTGCCTTCGCGATGCCTCGCAAGGGCTAGGAAGGAGTGATTTAAAGAGGAGATATGTAGACAGAATCGGCGACGTGCTACATTTGACCAACTACCGAATGAAAAAGTACGGACATTTCCCATTATAAAGTTTGTAGTCATTTAATTAGGCGAACATAGCCTTCATAGAAGACAGCCAATGATCTCGTATTTCGACGTAGTCTACAGCAAAACTACGCAAAAAACAAACTTTTTTTTTTTTTTTGGGGGGGGGGGGGGGGGTGTTGGAACTACTACTTTACCTCCGCCGCCATAATCCAGATCCATCATCTGTTCAAAATTACTCTTGCTAATCTTTGCACTCCTTGTGTCGTGATTCGCTTCTTCTGCGCTTTTATCGTGCTATCTTGATGTTCGGTACTCGCCACGCGCTGCGTTTATTAAGTTGCTCCCTAAATATTGCGTAGACTTTTGAGATAAAGCACGCTGCCACCTTTTTTTTGTTGTGTGTGTGTTTATGGTAAGTTCCGTATATTTTTTATCCCAACAGATCTTACCCTGCGATTTGGCTGGCCCTGAAAAAACTGACGTAAAAGTAAGATAACCCAATACAGAACGTCGGCTCGGAATCATCCACATAAGAAAGCCGTCGTGCACTCTATATGTCGTTCGGGCCGGTGGGCCAGAGCAGCATCGAGTTGATGTTTACGTCGATTTCCACCGGCACGATCACCTCCCTCGACTGTTGTAATGTTGCGCCATTTTATTTTTCCATCTGCAGCGCTGTTTTATCTCGTTCCCATTATACTCCGCTCGCACCTAAGCTGACAGTGCGGTGGAAGCTGGGTGCTCGCCGGACCAATCAGCCGCCTCCCTCTGATCACGTGACCCCGCTCTCTGCATGTGGGCCTGGGCGGGAACGTGATCACGTGGCGAAAGACTAAAGGAACACGCAGCTTCCACCGCATTGTCAGGTGCTGCTTGCTTCCTCCCAGTTATCTCCTCGTCTCCCGTCCTTCCCGTGCGGTATGTGTGCTTTCGTATACGTCCTCATTTCCTTTGTTTCCTTCCCCCTCTCCCAGCTTATTGTTTCCCTCGCCTTGTTTGTCTGGTGTTTGCGGCGTCCCGTGCTACTCTTGGCTACTCGCGTTTCCCATTAGCTCGACTGATGTACCAGGCGGGCGTCATTTGTTGTCTGGGAGGAAATTCGAACGTACGCCGTACGGGCTGCGGTTAGAGCGGGGGTACACTCCGCAAGTTATTACTTTCATTCCGCTCCTCCATAAACAAACCACCGTATTTGTATAGCGTTCCAGATTAGGAGGCAAGGTGCGTACTCATTACAAAGTCGCTTCCCAATACCTGAAATATCTAGTATAATCTATAACATTTATTTTGCGCTAGAGCACATCAAAGGTGAAAAAGCTACAGCGTACGCTCTCTGCTCAAGAACTTCTGCTGCGCTTCTATGTGTAACAACAAGGTGTAACAACAACAATACAGTGCAACAATAACTTGTAAAAATGCAGTGTTGATCTGAATAACCTCAGTCGCGCCCCTAATCATTGACTGCAGCTTCACACTCATTAAAAAGCCTCTGACACGCCAAAAAAAAAAAACATTTTTTTTTTCATGCTAGGCGTTGAAATGGCATATCAGGACATTACAAAAAAATTGTTTCACTATAGAGTTGCGTAGTTTTTTTTATAAAAATAGAAATACGAGGCCCAATTCAAAGTTCCCGCCGTGCACTGTGACGTAACAGTGTACCGCAAGGTGTCGGGGTGGTCAGAAGGGAGGCATCGACCTATGTCACTAAAAGTCGGTTCACCGGAAGTCACGTGAGTTTCACTCCTCGTGCTCTCCGCGACCATGCCTAAGACTTTTTTTTTCTTTTTTTTATTCTGCTCTTCGTACGAGCGATCGTAGAAAATGAAGTTTCAGTTCCACTATATAGCTCTTTATCCCTGCACCGTTGGTTAGTTTGCGTGCTGTAAAATTTGAGGACGAAGAGTCAGTGGATCGACGTGATGGAGGTCAATGATGAAAGCGTTGCGAGTACAAGCCAGTGTACGAGTGCATGCCGACAGTCCGATGATACAGGGCTATACTGGACGCAAAACAAGCTATCAAGTTTTGAAAAAAAAAAAATTTAGAACGCTCGCAGAAATTAGGATTGCTAGCATACGACACGCCCGATCGCATTGCTGAAGGTTCAGACACCGAGGTCGTTGAATCATCGGATACTCTCCAGGCTGAAGATGCCTGCCGTCTAAAGAATACGAACTGGTGAGTGTACCAAGCACAAGTAAACGTCGAGCACAAAGTACGTATTTTGTCTAGAACATGAGTAGAATTTGTTTACTAGGTGCACATGCGGCCGATGTATGTCTCTCAGAAATGCATCCAGTGTGATCTCTTCTTCAGTTGCTGAAATACCGGGACAGCCCTCACATAGAACCTTCTAGGCATTGTAGTTGATCACGTCAATTCACTGACTCCGCTTCTTCTACCTTTACAGTAACAATGAAAAATACAAAGAAATCGCAGGAAACAAAATGTCGCCGTAGCACAGTCAGCGCCACGAGCACGTGCAGGGACACGCTCTTTCACGCGCTTCAGAACAAAAATTACACCATCTTCCCGAGGGGAACCATGGGGTGATGCGGAGCATCGGGGTGGTGCTGACGCTTGCTTGCGACAACCCACTAACTGACGGGACTGTTGCTTCCATCACACTTCATCGGAAGAACGGAGTGAAGTGGAGTCAACAGCGGTGAACTGATGTAGCACGAGTAACTTTGAAAGTCTAATCAGACCGCACGGTAAGGCGGCGAAAAATGCCCTAACAGCGCTTGCAGGTTTCCTCGTCGAGACCGGGCTGGCCGGCGAGATCTAGGCTGCAACGGACGCGAGCGGTCGGGAAATGCTAGCAGACGACAGCCGCGGAGTTGCGGGGAAAGCTCACCCCACTAGAAAGGCCTGGCCTGGCGCTGCGACCCGCGCGCCGAAAACGTTCCTCCTTTCCCTCCTCCGGGGAAACACGGTTTCGCCTCAGACCCCGCCCCGGTCACGTGATGGGGAACGCGCGCAGCGTGCTTCCGCTCACACTTGAAGGAGAGGAGAGTAGAGGAGGAGAGTTGCGCATGCGTAGTGTGAGTGCGGACTACGACGCCGACGCCGCGGGACATAGACCCGAGCAAGAGATGCTCCGCATCTAAAACAAATAAAAGAAACCTTGTCTGCTTGGATCGCTCGTGGAAGTGCGGAGAATAACAAAAATATAAAAAAATATTACACGCGCTCGCGGTAAGCACGAGGAGGGATACAACTCACGTGACTTCCGGCGATGCCTCCCTTCTGACCGCCCCGACACCTTGCGGTACACTGTTACGTCACAGTGCACGGCGGGAACTTTGAATTGGGCCTCATATTTCTATTTTTTATAAAAAAAAACTACGCAACTCTATAGTGAAGCGATTTTTTTGTAATCTCCTGATATGCCATTTTAACGCCTAGCATGAAAAAAAAAATTTTTTTGGCGTGTCAGAGGCTCTTTAAAGGAGCGGTGCAACGATATTCAATTGGAATGTTTTTCACTCAGTTACACGAGCTGGCTGGCACTAGTGGAACTCAAGGATATTCGCACGCGAAGCCACTGGCCAAGAAACTCGATCCTTTGTTGCGGTGTAATTTCAAGGACAAGAGCGATCATTTTCATCCAATCTCTCCTTTGCAAAATTTGATGACGTAACGTGGGGATCGCAGTACACCCCAATGACAATATTTGAATGCGGTTTATAGATTGGACCCGAGCATTGCGTTGGCACTCGATTTGGTCTTGTGATAATTACTAGCTCGAGAAGCATTCGGGTAGTAGTGGCCCGTGTCCAATCGCTGCAACGACGACAATAGCCGAGCTCTAAGAATGTCTGGAAGTCAGCGCGTGTCCTGTGCTTTGCCAACCCCTGCGCGTGGCTATGATTAACATTGGCGGCATATAATCGGCTCCAGATCACGTGGCCGCTTGTTCTGGCTGCGAGTTGAGGGGGTGAACGCTGCTCGTTTTTCTTTATTTTTTTTTTCTGGGACTTTTATTACGTGGGGTGAAAAACGAACGCGTGTTTCATAGGTCATTAACGTCAAGAATCCGTTCTAAGTGGTATTTGCGCAAAGTACAAAAATTGTTGCATCGCCCCTTTAAACATTGAGTTCGACGAAACTCAATACACTTCTCAAGGTTAATTATCTCTGAACGTATTGCTAAAAAGTTGATATTCAAATGTTAAAATACGTTCTAGGTGTAGACTTCAGCATGTTTTAAAGGGATACAGAATCGAAACTTGAAATATAGAGAAAACATCAAGAAATAAGTTCAATATCATCAGCTAAGCCTGTAATGAATAATCGCACGGTCGTATTTTGAGCAGATGGCTATATTTTGGTTCTAAATGCCGGGATTTTGCGAGCGCTTCAAAAACAGCCATCGAAGAGCGCGATGCATCTCGGGAAATCCGGCAGACGTCTTGACGTCATCATGCCTCGGAGGACCAAGCGTACCGTAGTGACGAGTTTTGTCACTTGGAGGCGTCAACGCGTTACAATCTCGCTTTGTCGAAGTACCCGAGGGCTGTAGATATCGCGGAGCCGGCAGAGCGCGGAGCCGCAGAGGTGTCAGAGCACTCACACACAGCTGCCTCAGCTGACGAGTGTGCGATAGCGGGTCAACATGACGAGAGTGGTGGCAGCGGCAGTGGGTACGATGGCATTAGCGAAGACGAAGACGTCAGCAGTAGTGATGGGACGAATCACCGGAGATTCGGAGATTCGTCAGGTTCGTCGCTGGTTGCAGACGGCAGCGTGAACCTTGTCGTAAACCTCGCGAATGCGGTCAGTTGTGTGTGTTTTTTTTTTGTTTTTTTTTTAGGTACTGTTATTGCATATAACCAGATTTCGTCTTGTTTACTCCAACGCGCCCAAGTCCAGCTGAGCTGATTGGTGTAGTTGGCATAGGCCTAATCAATGCACGGTCTCGGTTTCTGCGCGGTTTCGCTGTGATCGGTAAAACAAAATGTAGCGAAATGCTGTGTATTATTCATAATGTGGCACAGCGCACAATAAATATATTCAGGCAAGGAGATGATTCGTCTCCTTCTCCAGAGCTGCGTAAGACGCGAGAGCGATAAAAAGTGTCGCTAGTTCCAACTTCGACCACGTACCGGCACCGGCGAAGAAAAACGTCGCAGTGTCGTTTCTCCGTTCTCGGCAACAAGTTTTGTATACGTGAACTTTATTTGAAGAAAAAGAAACAACACAGGGGTGTCCAACGAAACTTTATTGTTCAGAAACAAACACTAACTAATTCAGATATCATTAACTGGAAAGGTATAAATGCAGTACAGGAGACTGTGATAGTACGGCGCAAGGAGTTTGATTGTTTCCCGTGTTCCGATAACAATATCGCAGTGTACACACGTTGAAGATAATCGAATCGAACATACTCACTTGTGTGGGGTGTGCTACTAGTGCTACTATATGACCGTAATTATGGGCACGAAATGTGTTTCTGCCGAACAGCACGTACGGAATCAAACTCTTGCGCGCGCGCGCGCGCGACTGCTGCGAACTTCGGACGAGCACTGTCGACGTCTCCGGTCTCCGGGAACCCCGGAGTACGAGAATGTAATCTTCGCGTAAACATCACCTCGCTCCGTCGACCCGCCGCTGCACCGGCTCCGCCGAATCCCGCCGGGCTGGGGCGGGCACGCCAAGCCTGACGAGTTCTACGAGGAACTTATCGCGCTTGTGTTTCGCCGCAAGGGCTGCCGCGGTGGTCACTGCCATGACCCCGCCGACAACGCCGGAGGTTCCTCGTGCCCAAGAAAGTCTCTTCAATCCGCCTGCCCAAGAACCGACTGTCGCCGAACCGCCCGGGCGGTTCGGCGACAGTCGGTTCTTGTCTCGTTGACCGAAGCGTCAACAAGCCATGCGCACGCGTTTGCGCGTCGCGCGAGAGCTGAAACCACGGTGGCTCACTTCGTTTTGGCTCTTTCCACCAAGACGCCTCGGTATTGCGTTCAGGCCTAGGCACGTGAGTGGACACACCGCTGTGGCGCTGCTTTCAGAGGTATGTTGTCGTCACGACATTCCATTGAAGCTTCATAACCAACTACCAGGTGGTTTTTGATTATCGTTTAATTCACTTTAAAATATGTTATCTTGCGTTTTCTAGCGCAATATTTATGTTTCCTGTGGTTCTACTGCTACCTGCGTCGTGTTGAAACAAAGAAATGAGCTCCAGAATTTGGTTTCCGTACCCCTTTAATACCGGAATATCAAAACACGTCGTCGAGCATTTGTCAATCGGTGGCATACTTCGGGTCCAGCCAGAGTGCCCAATGGTGGATTTACCTACTATGTGGATGCTGTTTTGACTACATAAAGCTCTTAGATTGCGAAGATCACCGCGAAGCATTGGATCTTTAATATAAAGAGGCTCCTCGGCCCGTTGCAATGTCAGCTCACATGGATTTCCCCGTTTGATCCCAAGCCACGTTCTATCCGCCATGCAAATTATATTTTTAAGCTGAAAATATTTTATTTACTTAACATATATGGTTCAGATGAACGTTCCAACACAGTGTATTTCTTGTTTTTATATGGTCATTATAATTCATGTAGGAGAGGGTTAACGTGCATCTGCAGCAGCTCGCCGTGAGCGCACGCTCGGCACTAAACGAGCTCAGCTAAGGCCGTAATGAACGCATATCAAGAACCTATAGACACCATGAGCAGACGATAACATTGGTTGAACGATTCATACGCGTCCTCACATAGACAAATAACAAAGGAAAAGAAATTCTCCGATGCAACACAGTGGACAATAATTTGCAGGAGGAACTGTCATTCAACAACCGCCACAACGAGGAACCTATAAAAGTAGCGCTCCCAGCAACGACCGATGAGCCCTGCATGCAGGACGAGCGAAAACACCTCGTCTTTGGCACCCCCGTCTGCGCGCTGCGTAGAAAGCATAGAACGGCGGCCACAGGCGCCTTCGCCGCAAAAGAGCGAGTTCGCCCGCAAAAACAGGGCCGCGGCAGCCGAAATGCAACGAATGCCAGGACCGTACCGACCCCCGGTGCGCCGCGGGTCTGTTTACGATAGAGCCACGGAGCCGCACCGAGGCGTCGTGTTTGATTCAAGATATGTCTTGTTTTATCTCTTCCTTCTTTTTTTTTTCTGTTTTTCTAGCACGTGCTTGCAGGTTAACCATTGTGCCTACCTGCAATATTTCTTTGTGTACGATAGTCGCAATCGCGTCTGACTCTGTGTATAGGGAGTATTCACTGGCGGCCATAGCTGTGTGCACAACTGCTGAGCGCGTGCTGACGGCGAGCTTCCACAGTTCTTTTGCAACGTGCATTCCGCACCATCGAGATTGCCGGTCTTAGCAGCCTATTAGAGCGAGCTCGTTCTGAGCATGCGCTCTAACCATCGCCCTCAAATATGGCGTCCAGTGAATACCTTCTATACATGAAGGCTTCCGAAGCTTGATTCACGCGCTCGCTTTGATGTTCCTTTGAAATTTCTTTTTTTGTGTGAGGTTTGCGCACTATATATCTCACCGGGAAACCTTTGAGAAACATATCACTCAATATGCAAAACCAGCAAAAGCGAACGCGTTAAAAGAAATCCCCCCAAAAGGGGAAGGTTAATATATTTATAATTTGAATGTGCCGGTCCTAAAGAATTTAACAGGTTCTTTTTTTTTTCTTTTCATTTTTGTTTAGGCTGGATTTTGAAGGAAGTGTTGTTAAATTCGTGTTGACGCTGATATTGGACTTTTGAGTGTGGACATGCAGGCAGGCATGTATGCAGCGCGTTACTACTAACGAGTTACTTCTACCTGCTTACTTTTTCTATAACGAGTAACCTATTTAGTGTACTCTTTTTTAAAAGGAATGAGTAACGTGCTTCGATGCTTTTAAGGACAAGAAACGAGTAAGACAAAAATGAATGACGTTTACAATTCTCCGTAATGCAAAATTAGAGCGCAGCTCTTGAGGAGGAGGAGGGGAGGGTATGCCCCTCCTCCTCCTCCTCCTACCTACTCCTTCTTCCCCTCCTCCTCTTTCTTTCATCCCGTTAAATTTCCCCGCTAAATTTTCCTCTAAATTTAGGGGCAAATTTAGGGGGAAAATTTCCCGCACACGTCACGTGACCTCAAAACCAATTCAGTTTCCCCGCTATATTTAGCGGGGCGGTTACGCCGACGCCGACGGCGACGCCGCGAAACGCGGAAACGGACGCCTAAGAGCTGCGCTCTAAAACAACTAAACAGTATCACAGTATAGCAACGTTTTTCGCTGAACACGTCAGTCGAACACTACAGCTGGGAATGTCCTTCACCCAGCGAACACAATAAGGTTCGTCGGTTGAACCATCTAGAATCGTGTACAGACCGAATGTAAACCCGATGGTTGTTACACGGGAAGGCACAGAACCCGTTATCAACTTGGAACTTTAGAAGCGGATAGAACAAAAGCGAGAGGGGAATCCCAGATTCACCAGCCCTTTCTGAAGCACAACACTGCGCCGTTCCTTCGAGCGCGTTAGTGGAGCGACTCATCAGCGTTCCGGAGATGTATTCTCAAGGAAGCGGGGAAACGTAACTGATGAAAATTTCAAGAGGCAGCCAACGCTAAAAGGAAATTAAGGGTCGGGGGGGGGGGGGGGGGGGGGGACACCCACTCCTTTCCCCCCTTTCTATTTTTTTAAATCTTTTGCCAGGCGATTTATTGTGGTGTCAGAAGACTACCCAATAAATGTTTTGCTACAGCGTCTTGCAAATTTTTAATGAAGCCAAAAAACGCAACTGCTCGTAGCAGAAACCGAAACTGGACTAGGGAGGAGGAAAGAGAAAGACATGAGGACGAGAGATGTGGCAAAAGTCACGCAACTTCTTTTTTTTTTTTTTATTCTGCGAATTGCAGCTTTTTAGAAGCCACGAGAAATCGGTATAATTTTTTTTCTATTTTTAATGTGAGTGTGGCCGCGATGCCCGATGACCACGGTTTTGATTTTATTTGGTGGTTGTGTCTAAACCATAGAAAACGGTACGGAACCACGGAGAAGAGTTAGCGTGACTCAACTGTGCCAGTTCTCAATCGGCGGTTTTCGGGCAGAAAGAAAACAAATTTCGAGCCGAAAATTGTGTCCTGGGTAGTTGGGCTCTCATATGTCATGTACAAATAAAAAAATGAAAGACGGTTACAACTTCCTGTAATGCCGAATTAGAGCGCAGCTCTTGACGTTGGGGAGGGGAGGGTACGGAGGGGAAGGTATGCCCCCCTTCCCTACCCTAATTCTTTCCTGCTCCTTTCCCATGTAGCGAAACTTTTCGCTAAATTCAGTGGAAAAAATTCCCGGCTAAATTTAGCGTGGAAATTTTTCCACCAAATTTAGCGGGGATTTTTTTCCGCTAAATTTAGCACAAATTTTTTTCTGGTAAACTTAGCGGGGAAATCTTTACGCTTAATTTAGCGGAGAAATTTTTGGCTAAGTTTAGCGGGGAAATATTTTCACTAAAGTTAGGTGGGAATTTTTTTTTCGCTAAAATTAGAAGGAAGTTTTTCGTGCTATATTTAGCGGGGAATTTTTTCGGCTAAATTTAGCGAAAAATTTCTCATCCTCCTTCTCCTCCCTCGTGACGTCACATGTGACGTCATTATTGGAAACGTCCCATAATGCAACGCGCGGTTACGCCGACGGCGACGCCACTCAAGCCGGAAACGGGCGCCTTAGAGCTGCGCTCTAAAACCTTGGCGAGCATAAACACCCTGTCAGTGTCCCTTTAAGTGCATCGACCGCTGAAAAGAAAACATTAAACCATGAAAAAAGCAGTAGTGTATTTGGTCGTCAAAGTATCGAGAAAAGTAATTCGTTACCTCCTATGTGAAGTGACGCGTTCCTTCTGAGAATCGGTAACGAGCTACGTATTTCGTTACTTTTTGAGCCAGAAACGAGTAACGGTATTTAGTTACTATTTTGGAGGGTAACGTGTACATGTCTGCTTGTAAGTAATCAAAACATGCAACTTGTCCTTCCTAGCCAAATAAAGCAGCTAAAAAAACAATGCTTATACGTTTACGTTACCAAAAGGTAATTATTATAATGACAACTCAGGCACTTACACTTTCCAACAATAATCCCTTGACTTCAATGCCTGCTTTGTACCTTACTCCAAATTAACTATCAAATTTACCATAAAATTGTTACTTAGCGCATCATTTCTTTCAATATGCGTAGACAAGAGCTGTATATGTTTAATGTATTTGTTTCATAGACGTCAATGTCAATGTCAATGTTTGCTCTGTGCAGATAGACTGCACAGCGCAGGCATCATGTCTCAAACTCAAAACACCCGGTTTTTTTTTGGTTTTTTTTAAAGAAAATATCAAAGGAAGCTCCGAAGAACAAACAGGTTTTCATTACTGCGACGCAAACAATATACGTACTGAAACACCCGATCTTGTTTTCGTCCGTATATGCGGTACCTAAAAGATTGTTTAGCTATCAACTGGCAAATAGTCCCGCGACATGAGACTTGACTTCAGATTCCATCTCAGTCGGGACCACAG
>JABSTQ010001280.1:0-27894 GCA_013358835.2 Ixodes persulcatus | reverse complement strand
TAAAAAAAAAAAGAAATCCTTTTTTTTTTGCTGGGTGGGTGGCAGGGCACAACGATTCGGAGTGTATTGGATAAATCTGAATTGACAAATATTTTACCGGTGGGTGTTTTTCAGAGTTTTTCGGATTTATCCGAAGGCACGGAGCCCTAAGAATGGGGGAGAGGAGGCCCCAGCGAAATGGAAGCCTTCGGGAAGGGGGAAGGGGATGACTTTCAACTGAAAAGTTTTCAGGTATTCTAAGGATATTGTAGGTTCTGCACAGCCAGGAGCCTGGTTTAACTGATAGAAATTAATCAATAGGTCTCCACCTTTTCCGTGTGCTCTAGCATCAGACCCGTTCCTTGGTCTTGTGTCAGTGGCACCTCCATTCCTTGCTTCTCCCACCCCCGCAGCTGCACCCCCTCTGCCTCAGCACCCTGCTCCTGCCCCCGCAACTGTCCCCCCTCTGAATCAACACAACATCCCACCCCCGCAGCCCCCCCTCCGGATCAAGAGCCCATTCCTGCCCATGCAGCTGTCCCCCTTTTGGATCGCCCTGCTCCCACCCCTGCAGCAGCACATCCTCTGGATCAACACCATGCTTCACCAGCAGCCCTACTGGCCCTGGAAATCTTGGTAAACCGAGCCATCAAAGACTAATGAATTGAATTGTTATCAGTGTTTGTTTTCTCATAGAAAGCAGTTAGGTAGGCTGTCATCCAAACTTATCGTGTCGTGGGAAATGCTGATTTGGGACACAAGCATACACGTTAAAATATTGCCCTCAACTAGTTCCACTTTGAAGTAAAACTAAAAAGCGCTAATGTTGTGTTTGCACTAACAGTATTGTGCAGTGTACACATTGCGACACTGTTAGCGCAAACACGACATTGGCACATTTTTGCATTTTACTTCTTAATAGTATTAGCCAGCACAAAATTTTATTGCTCACAATATAGAACTAAATGAGCTCTTTCCGTAGCTATAACAACTTGGATGACATCCCCTGGTTTCAAAGAGAAAAACTGGAAAAAACGGCGATCGCTTGTTTGCGCTCTGTACATAAAAAGAAAACAGATTGCGTGTATTTCTATTGTGATCGGCTTATTAAGTGGCTTTGTCATCTGAAACTTCTAACATATAACTAGCATTCACTCCCTTATATTAAAACAAAAACAAGCGTCTTCAGAACAGTCTTTAGTGCCACTTTACCCAAAAGCGACCGAGGAGCAGCGTGCACATCTCCAACACACGTGGGAAGCCAGCACTTGCGATTAGCTGTCGAGCACCGTGCGGTGTTTGGCCAGGTTGTGTATGATGCCTAGAGCTCTAAAATGAGTTATCAGCGAAAGCAATCTCAGAAACCTCCTTTAGTGCCCCTCTAACTTCATAGCTGCAGAAGGTTGTCCCCACATACAGTATATAGTCATTTCCAACGTGGAGTTGGTCGTAATCCCAAAATTTTAAGTTGAATGGACTTCGCCTTGAACAAGCTATAGTTTCGCTTTATGACAACTACTTGTAAATCCGTCGTCTGTTTCTGCAAATTCTGTCTGAAATAAAGTTGTCAATTCCATCTTACCAATGCACACACTTTTATATTTCATGGACAGCACACCAGCCGAATGCAGCAGTCCAGGGTGCACTGCCACTTTTCTATGAAGTAAGGCGAAGGAATGTAAGTGACTGGTTTACTTTTTTTTTCTTTTACATTGTCCTTGTAACTGATTCTTTTAAAGAATCAACTGCTACTTAAGGCTGAACTGCAATTTTGATCCACAGATTGTGTGTCGCGTGACGCTGTGTCACCGATCGCTGCCACTCGTGCTTTGTCCCCAGGCGGAGGGGATCAAAATAGGCAAACTCTTTTTTTCTATAATAACCAACATCAAAAGTCTTTAGTCCGGCAACAGCAGGAGTTGGATAAACATAGTCGCCAATCGCCACTCGGCTTTCTTGAATAGAAGGCGTTGTGGCAGAGTGAAATGGTCAGTGCATCACCACGTTTTGTCCTGCAGTCCTTTTTTTTTGGGGGGGGGGGGGAGTGTATACAGTTTTGTAGGTGTCTGGTTTCAAAGTTCAGTTTCAGAACTTGTGGCAAAACTAAATTCATCAGGTCCAGCGGTACTTAGTGCATCTGCTGAGGAAATGCCTTGCAATGATCATCATAGGTACTGCTCGACGCTTTGCGGAGCGTTCAAGTGCAGTCTGACGGCACTTAAACTGCTCGCTCTTACGAGAAGTGCGGCGCGTTCAGCTTTCGCCGTCAGTCTTGTCGTTCTCTTTCGAATGGTGTTTATCATGTTCATTCTCTCATGCTTGAACACAACTTTGTTGTCCTGTTTTTAATATGCTGCCAACATCAAGAACTTGTATGATGGCGAGGGTACCTCGTTTTTCCTAATCAGGGGCGAAAGACACCTTTTTGTGACATTTACAAACAAAAGATGGAATCAGAATAGAAGAGAAGAGCACAACTTGCTTAAGGATTCCAGGAAAATATCAAAACCAGCCGGCTTCGTGCAACTGGCAGTCCCAATATTCAGGGTTTTTCAGATCAATTAGAGTCAAGTTGTTACTGGCGCGTGTTTTTCGGGTTTTATAGGATTTATCCGAAAACGCTATAAGCAAAGGCAAAATGCGTATTCACACAGAATGTGTCCTAGGGCTAGGTCATGCAAAAAATCTGCAATAGTTGCTTGCAACGTTTCCTTGCAATGCTGGAGCGTTCAACCTTCGACTGTGATGCATTCTCTCTCTCTCTCTCTTTCTCTCCCTTCCCAGAATCTTTCGTGTCCTCGTCCAGGACCCTCCTCCTCCCCTTCTTTTGCCAGGATCTTTCGTGTCGTAAACTGGCTCAGATAATAAAGTGCACCCCACTTAGACGATAATGAGAAAACCCTAAATTTCAGTCGTCATAACTGATTATCGTATCTGGACTAGAAACATATCATTTCCGGTCTAGAAACGTATCATTTCCGGTCTAGGAACTCTAGAAACTGATAGTTGTAAGCGGTACATTGCTATATGCGGTATCAGTGTAAGTGGTTTGCACTGTAATATTAAACTGGCTTACATTTGACATCTAGCACCAATGCGATCTTAGTGCGCAGACATTGTGGACTTCAGCTTCGTCAGCATGACCAATACTTGGCCCTTCTCTTTTGTTTTCTTAAACTATCATCTCTAAAAATCAAGGCAACTAACTAATTGAATAAATAATAATTAAAGGGCGGTGATCAAACATGTTAAAAGGTTTAATCTATGCCAACTTCTGATATATATAATTTTAAGATTACCTGAATACAATCCTAAATTCCAAGTAATGCTAAGCAGTGAGCAATAAATATACTTCTAGCTAGTAACTACTGATCCAATTTTCTTTCAGATGCCTTGAGCTACTATGTCCACCAGCATTCGAACCCCCAGGCTGCCAACCTGCAAGAGGTCCACGCTGTTCTTGTGCGACAAATGAACAACACCGTGAAAAACTTCCTCTCGGATCTGGACTGCACCAAACTGTGAATGTTTTTTTTTTCTTCTTTTATTCGCTTCTAAAGGAAGTTTTTACCTTTACGGTTTGATGTTGTCCCACACACTTCGAGTTTGTTATTGTGCAGTCAGATTTTTTCAATCTTTACAGTGTGGTGCCTCGGGCATGTTTGACCAGCAGGCGTTGCTCCCGGGGTTCATACAGCTCTTTGAAATCCTTGAATACCCTTGATTTTAATAAAAGTTGTTTAAGGACCCTTAAATATCCTTGAAACATGAAACAATCCTTGTATTCCGTGAAAATCCTCCAACGAATGCCTAAATTCCGCATCTTCTCAATGATTCAGCCAATCCAATCCGAGGCGTCCTGTGTCATCGCCATTTTTGCTTTGCATTGAGTGTGTTGAGGATCATGTTGGACACTTTCAATTGAGATTGAAAGCCGAAATGCCGGGTGAAAAGTGTAAGTTACAGCCTTCTTTGCTGGAACACAGACTATCGCCAGTGGGTGAGACCAGATACGAATGACTCCTTCCGAGCGAAGTGCGCAATCTGTCGAAACACTATCAAAAATCACGGTGGCCTGCTCAGTGTTCCACTGTTGAAGGAGTTGAAGTCCTCTGTACGCCTAGCAAAGCAAAAGTATGCTGCACACCTAGAAGAGCACAAGAAAAAAGCAGCCAGTGAACAGAAAATTTTGAAGAGAAAAGCAGTTGAAATGGAGGTGGAGGGAATGCATGAGAGGAAGTTGAAACTCCAGAAAACTCTGAAGTTCCTGCGCGAGTTGCGGAATGCTTCTCAGAAGATATTGAGGCGAAGAATGACTCGACACTTTTGGCCAAGGCCAATAGTTTTTGCCGAGGAGCAAAAGAAAAGGAAACAGCTATAGCTGCTGTAGAACCAAAAATTCTTGCCAAAAAGGAGCTTATTTCTTAACTCCTGTCAACGAAGGACTAGACCAATCTCACCAGCCAGTTTGACTATGCCACCGCTGCCGCAATGCATTGAGGGAGCTTTAATTTTCTGCACGTGCGACAACCTCGCTGGAGCTCTGCGCGTGTGGAGCATGAGGCGGCACGAGCCGTATTGTGCACTGCTGTCTGCCTCCTGCGAACTAAAGTTATGGCGGCGTCACGCATGCGCCGGAAGCTTGATGAGATCAGTCTATTCGAACATTCCATAAATTTTCTCTTCTGATGCCCTTGAAGTCTTTGAAAAGTCCTTAAACTTTGTACCGAAAATTTTGTACGAACCCTGGTTGCACCGCACCATAAATGTCTTTGTTGTTCATCCCAGCCAATCCACCGTTGAGAGAGCGTCCCATTTCCATGAGCTCCGCCCAACCAGAATGCAACGTGACACCCTCCCGGCGCTAAATTGGCTGGGATGACTGTAGCCTCCGCTGCGCTCGGACAAAAGATGAAACAATGTATTATCTTTAGGGTTTTATGTTGCGCCGCACACTGAATGTTTTTATTGTCTAGTCAGACTATTTTTAGTGTTATAGTATTGCAGCCATATTTTGAACATGCCCGAAAATTTGAATATGAATAAGGCACGTCAAAGTATTGGTAAATTCAGGTTTGTAATCAATATTCGGAGGCTCTAAATGGGTTTTTTTGCTGCTTGCCTTTTAGGATAAGGTAAAGCAGGTTATGTGCGAGGTAAAATTTTCAAAATAACCATGTTTTTATTAAATTTTCTACACTTTAGAGCATGACCTCAACAAAACAAAGTTTTTGAGCCCTGGATTTACCAATCTTTAATATGTTATTTACTCGTGTTAAAACTTTTAGGCACATCCAAAATATTACCGAAATCGTAAAGTTTTTGGCATGGAATGACCCTATACAAAACCACTAAAGGATTGTTTAAGTTTCAATGCAAATAAAATGGTTGTGACAGTTTATGGTCTGTGTTTTCAGTATGGTGAAACTGGATTTACTGAGTATATGATGAAACCAGCCATACTGGTCACACAGGTACACTGGCTCTACCGGTTACACTGGTGAAACTGGTACAACCGGTGTACCTGTGTGTCCAGTAAGGCCGGTTTTATCATATGCCCAGTAAAACCAGTGCATCCAGTATACCCGTGTTCGATAACCCAGTTTGATACTGGTCCAGTATCCCCAGTAAACCTACCAGTATTCCCAGTATATCCGTTTAATATTCCAGTTTGAGGCTGGCCCAGTATATCCAGTAAAACTACCCAGTTTGCCCGTCCAATAATCCGGTTTGATACTGGCCCAGTATGCCGAGTATGGAATTTTTTTCAATAGGGAAGCGATACAAATTATCAGTGTCTGATCCGTGCCCTCCATTTCTTCACATGTTATGTGACAAAATTCCGGAACCAGCTTGGTGGTTTACGTGATCGTGTTAAGGGCTGTCGCACGTTAGTGTCTGGTTGCGGCATTCGCTGGGAAGCTGGGAGAGGCGCGGAGGTAGACTCCTCCCGTCCAGGCGGTGTCCTCTGCTCCGCCACAGCAAGTTCAGGCGGCTGCTCGTCTGGCAACGATCTCTGGTGGGATGGAACTGACTGCGGTTCCATCGGTGCCCCTGAATTCAACGGAAACCATCCTGGCCAACCTGGTTCCTTTTCTTTTCCCGTTTGAGGGACGATAACTAATTTTGGAACGTTTCACGTTCGTCCGTCTTCCAGCAGAAACGTGTCTGGTCGTTTTTTTGTTTTTTTTTTTAGGATCTTCAACGGTGTTGTATACCGAAGGTCTCCTTTCCTGCCACCAGGCGGCTTGTGTACTCTGACGAAGTCGCCTTGCTTGAACTTGGCAGCTTTTTCACCACATTTTCCGTCAGTGTAGGCCTTGCTCTTGCTCTGCCGGTCCTCGACTTTCTTCCGAAGAGATTTAATTTCGGCTTCTGGTCGTTGAAAGAAGTCCTTGGATGGCAGTCCTATTATATCTAACCTTGTTCTTGGCTGCCGACCGTGCAGCAGAACGGCAGGGGAGATTCCGGTCGTGCCGTGTGGGGTACATCTGTAAACGCCCAGATAGTCGGTAACCGTAGACTGCAGAGGGCGATTCTCGAGGATAGCAAGCTGGATGAAGTCCTTTAAGACACGATTGAACCTCTCAATCAATCCATTTGCTTGCGGATAGTATACTGAAGACAGGCAGTGCCGGATTCCCCTTTCTTGAAGAAAATCCTCGAACTCTTTGGATTTAAATTGCGTCCCATTATCTGTTACAATCTCCTCGGGGTACCTTTCCCTACTGAACACCGGGCGGAGAAACTCGATGACCGTTTGCGAGGTCACATGGCTTGTAAAGCAGAGCTCAGGCCATTTCGAGTGATAGTCTATCAGTGTTATTAAAAACGTTTTCTCTGGTGGTGCTCGAGCCAGTGGTCCAACAATATCCATGGCCAACTTCTGCCATGGCCGATCCGGTAAAGCAACTGACTGCAGTGGAGCGGGCACAGGCTTTGCAGATTTGTCTGCTTCCTGGAAAATGTGGCAGCTTCTGACTTCTAACTCCACTTGACGGTCCATGCGAGGCCACCAAAACCGGTCCCTCAGCTTTGTCCCCACAATACCAGGGTGCGCTTCATGTGCATGGCGTACCATCAACGGCGTCAGAGCTTCAGGTATGACCACTTTCTCCTCCCGCAGCACAAGCTTGTCAACCACCGACAGTTCTTCCTTAATGTGGTAAAATGGAATCCGTTTAGTGTCCAGCAACTTCTTTGAGGGCCATCCCTCGTGGACGAAACGCACAACGTCCCGCAGAGTAGCATCTGCTGCGGTTGCTTCTTGCAGCTGTTCCTTGGTTACACATGATGTAACAATGGAGACTATCTCGTCCTCTTTCTCTTGACCTGTAAGACCTTCCGCTGATAACCGTGACAAGACATTGGCCACGCAATTGTCGGCCTCGGAGACTTGATTCCGAAGAGACAGTGGAAGTCTTCGAGGTTTAGCCGTAACCGGCTGCACCGACGTACGTCGCTGAACTTGGTGCACAAAGTCTTTAGCTAGTCCGAGCTCTTTGGAAAAAAGTTGTCGAAACTCCTCCCGTAGACTCGGTGGTAGCAACGCAGACGCCGGTGAAGTAGCAGCCTGACAACAGCTGAGCGTTTCTCCTTCAATGTTGATACGAAGGTTACGAATAGCGTCAAGTCCCAGCAACGAAATTCCTCTTTTGGTCACGTAGAACATGACGCAGGCATCCTCGTTTCTGTAGGTTACCTCGGCCAGAAAACATCCAACGCTCGGGATTTTCTCCTTCGTGTAGTTTTGCAACACGACTGACGTCGCACTCAGGGGATACCTTCCAGCGAAGTTCTTGCGGTAGTCTTCTTCGCTCAACAGGGAAACCGTGGCCCCTGTACCCACGAGGAAGCGGATGGGAACGTTGCCGATGAGTACCTCCGTAGATATTTCCGTGGGCGTCTGTAGTCGTCGTCGATGTGCAGGACGGTGACGACGTTAGCTTCCTACGACTTCGAATCCTTGACGGCATCAACACTGGACTTCTCGCTCGACTTGCACACTGCTTCGAAGTGGCAAATCTTCTTGCATCGGCGACAACGCTTGTTCTTCGCCGGGCATTTGTCGTAGTTTGCCCTGTGAGCTTGTAACCCGCAGCGGTAGCAACACCCTTTTGCCGAAGTAGATCTTTCGGTTTTCTTCGGTGCCACGCGCTGCACAGAAGCGTCACCATCAAACTCGTGAATCTCCCGTTCAATTTGTTTAATATGCCTGCCAATATCGATCGCTCTCTGGAGCGTGAAGGTAGAACCTTCGTAGAGCAGGCGTTCTCGGATTTGACGAGAAGTCGTGCCTTCGAGGAGATGGTCTCGAATGAAGTTGTCGACGCCGTCACCGTAGTCACAGGAAGAAGCAAGTTCCCGCAGGCTGGCTGCGTAGGCCTCGAACGCCTCATTAGGCGCCTGACGCCTTTGTCGGAACCGGTGACGGTCTACGAGCACATTCGTAGTCGTGGCAAAAGGAGCGTCCCACCGTCATAGCAAATTGGAACGCGTCGTCAGCTGACGGCGTTCCTTCCGACTTGCCATCCTTCGATGCTTTGTCGCTACCCCCCGAGGGGCTTCTCGGTAGAAGGTGACTGACCGGTCCGTGCCCCGGCGATGCTGTAGAATACCCGCTGTCCTTCAACGCCCAGGGCATTGAGCAAAATTGCTTTCCGACGATTCGGCACCGCCAGCAGCTTCCAGAAAATTCAGGAACACTCGCCTTCACTGCTCCCACGGAATTGCAGGCTGTCCCCGCGTAGACAAGAACGGGGGCGGCGATGCAGCAGGGAAGAACGCCAAGGCTACTGGTACTACAGCCGTAATGGGCTCAGCATTTCGTCGCCAAAAATGTGGTGTCCTCACGGACACGGCAGAGAAGAAGGACAGGACCAGCCTAGAGTCACTCTATGTGGCAGCGTAGCTGCTAGAGTAGCGCCACGGTTTTCCCTGTTCTGCCTCTCACCGCGATTGGTAAAACGCGGTACCATAGCAACGAGCCGAGCTGGCATCGTGCCCATAGCAACCGAGTGACTACTCGTCACGTGACCTCTCAAAAGCCGTGACGTCACTGGTAAGATGGCAGCGCCCAGAGCTGGCGGATGCGAGTTTGTTCGGTGTGCAGAGTCGTGATGTGCAGCTGCTTGCCGACAATTTCGAACTTCTTCGTGCTCTCTGATGCAGCTATAACGTGAAGATCTGAAAGAATGAGACTTTATACCTTTTCTGTGCAAGATCGCTCTGGATATTAGCAGCTGTGCGACAGAATCAGTTATATCGCTGTAGTGGTGCTCGGATTCCCGATGTGTACGAGGATTGATAAGGCTTTTAGCATGCAATTTTCGCATACTCTTGGCTTTGTTTCAACGTTGGAGTGTCTGAGAACCGATGCGAAATGTATGAGTCGCAAGTTGGGCCTTGGGGAAGGTTTTTGAGCCCCAGGTTAACCGCATAATCACACAAACGTTTAGAGAGTAAGCTCCTTCGATCTTTACGTTTTGTACTAATCAACGATTTTACGATATCGCTTTTAGGATAACATCTTCGCATTTTTCGAGGTTCCCATAAAAGTTTAAATTTCTGAGAATTGAAACGAAAGGTATACCTCGCGTGTCGGGCCTAGGGGAAATTGTTTCAGCCCTGGGTCACCGGATAACTACAGCAACGTTTAGCGAGGAAGCGCCTGCGATCTTTAACCTTTTGTACGAATCGACGATTTTACGAATGGCAGTTCTGAAGACTTTGATATAGCGTGCTTTCGTTGCAATGTATTGCATTTGATCGCAGTGTTTTTTGTTTTGTTTTTTTTTTGTTTTCAAGTTACAAGCTGGCGTTTGCTCAAATGACGTATATGAAATGACTTGTTATATAATAGTTCATCAACACATACTATTAAACTTAGATGCTCAGAGATGTGTTCGTCTTTGTAATTAACAAGTTACAGACATAATTATTTTTTCGTGTAATATTTATTTTCTGTAGCTGGGCCCGTTTTGTGCTTATTAATGTCAGTGTGCTATGATGTTATCATCATATGTGTATGGTTCTAAATATCCTTTTTGCAATGCCTACAAAGGCCAAAATGACGTCAGCCGACCCCAGCTCATGCATTGGACACGAAAACTGCGTCACTCGGACGTATGCGCTCGTCAACAATCAATTCGTCGACAAATATTTGAATTCGCGTTTGTGTCCATTGAGTGCACTGACGGAACTTATCATCACTTGCTAATGCCAAGTTCTATGGTGTGCTTAAAAAGCATGGTGGAAGCTTAGGGTCATCGCACCGGCGCCCTAGCATGTTACGACCGCGTGATTTCACAGTTCGCTTTTGAGGTGAAGATTACAGCTAAGAAAGAAAAAGGTAAAAAATCATATACTGGTCCCTTTAACACGGATATGTGTGCCACACCAGATAAAAATATTGACATTTTGCATGCCGGTAAACTTCCGGACGACCACTTGGCCTGTTGGCAAGAACACTTCATATTCGGCGTCCGTCCCGTTTGATGGTGTTAACAATCCTCTGGAAACCACCATGCTCTCCTTCTTGGTTTAACCTTGTCGACTGTCCATCGCCCAAACCAGGGTGAGACCGTCGTCGAAGTCGCTCCTCGCCAGTCGGTGAGATAATCTCATCCTGAATGAATGATTGGGTCTTGACGAAGTATGATGCTAAGCATACATTCGATTACTATGGGGCAGTCGAGCAATAGTCATGTCCCGAGGCAATCGTCCTGTCGTGGCCGGCGTTTTCGAATTTTGTTGCAGAGGAGCGAAGTCCGAAAGTACAAGGACTATACGTACGTCCCACCAAGCGACCGCCATCCCGGCGGCGTGGAAAACCACTCGCCTTGTTCGTGCACCTACGGTCACCTACGATACTTAGCAGCTCTCGTCGCCCGACAGTCCCCGCGCTGCAAATCGTCTCACTTCACAGAAGAAACAGACACCGTTACTCCAGAGGCCCGTGCCGTACCGCCATGCCGAGCGCCTTTTACCACTTTTCAATGGACGAATGAAGATATCAACTAGAAAAAAATTGCCGCCCGGCGTCGCTAGCAGCACGGTTACCATGGCAACCTCCCAGGCCCAAAATGGAGATCACTATTGGTGCTCCTGATGTCGTGCTTCTAGATAATTTTGCGTCGTGTCGCTACTCTGGCAGCTACGCTGCCATATAGAGTGGCTCTAGCCACAAATTCTCCTAGGGCACGGAACTCCAGCGCCACTCGCGGCATCTACGTTGACCGTCTTCACGCGGCCCATCGTAAGCGGGCGCTGCTCTTGCCACTACACCCTCTAAAACACTGTACACTATAGTCGGTTGCAAGCTAAGAAAAAAACGGAAATGCCTCTCAGAGGAAAATATAATCCTACGCCGAGAAACGCCAGCCAATCGTTTTCATGACGTCACGATTCCGTGGACTAATTGCGATCCTTTTGAAAAAAAAAAAAGCTCAACATGGCTGCTGGCCTTAGCAACGCGACGCTAGTTTCTCGTGACAATTATTCTGCTTTTTTGCACCGTGTTTTACGTGCCCGAGGTTACGCCACGAAATCTTAATGGTATCGGCTTGCGTTTGCAGCAGTTTTTGCTCGACAACGTGAGAATCCAGTGACGCTATCGCCAACGAAAATTTCGAAGCGGGCGCGAGGCTTAGCACTGCTGAGAGGTATCTTGGACAGTATCTTGTACAGTATCTTGGACAGAAAATGAATTGGGAAGACGGTACATTGGACGTGACTTTCTTTCTTTACTAAACAGCTATTTCGTTGACAAAAAGGTATTCTAACTTATTTAAACGTCCTGAATGAATTAAATAAATATTGTAGTAGTTTAAGACACGTTTACTGGAGGAAGAAAAAGCAACGTTGCTAGCGAACTACTTTCTCGACGGCGGAGGCACTTCAGATGGGCGCAATGCGCTTGTGGGTGGAGCTAAAAGATTGTTCTCAGGTTGCATCCGACTATAGGTGTTTTCGAGAACTTCCTTGTGCCGCGCTTCTCGTTTTTTTTTTTTTTTGTTTTTTTTCTTGCAAGGCTAACTGTGATTTACTGCAAGAACGATGAAGCAGCGCGAGGAAATATTTGATAAAAGAATCTTCTGCGTCAGGGTCAGAATCAGCGCCACTTTGCCTGAACTTCTCAACCTCGAATTTCAGCCACTTTCCAAAAGATGGCGCAAGTACGCGTCGTCTGCTACAACATAGGCCCTTTTTATTATTTAGGACAATTAGTACGCTTTAAAAAAATTAGAATCATAGAAAGGGATTTTATTTAGAACGATAAGAGCTCCAATTAAACAATCGTTGTTTAAATAGCTTTCCTCTTTGAGACCGGTTTTTTGCGTACAGAATCGAGCTTCAAAATAGTCCCATGATTTAAAAGTATTTTAAACAAATCTGAATATAAATGGAAAAAAATACCGCTTACAGTGAACCAGCTCAGTTCCTCTAGCATACAATTAAAAAAAAATTAGATCAGATGCCAGAACGCTGTCTGAGAAAACCAAGAACGCGTGAAGCGACTTCTTTGCAATTTTATCACAATCAAGTTGTGTTTACAAAGAAACGGCTCGCGTTGCACTTCTAATATTTTAAATACTGAGTTCCTATGTTTACCAGGAGCATGTCCGTAAATGTCGTTGCTGACTTATGACGTGAAACTGAGTTACGACATTTCAAAATCGCATAAAAAGGATTCTTTGGAATAATTATTAAAAAAATGTGGGCTTGCTAATTAAAAAAAATACGTATAGAAAAACTAGACGAGTCCTTTACCTATTCAATAAAAAAATACGAACGCGTCTTGGATGTATTACAAGTCTATAAACCTGGAATGCATAGAGGTATGTCTTTGAAAATATCAAAACTTGCACTTTTTGTTTTCTTATTGTGCGTTAAAGTTTTAAAAATTGCGTATCATATTTTCCCCTAAAAGAGAGACGACGAATTGGCGATTTATTTGCGAAAAAAACGAAATACGTAACACGCGCACAGACGCGACATTTGGACCGCAAACAGAAGGGTTAGTACAGCTGCCACCGGTATTATGGTTGGGGCAGTGGGACCGCCGCCTTAACACGGATATCTGTGCTACAGCAGATGAAATATTGACTTTTTGCATGCCGGTAAACTTCCGGACGACCACTTGGCCTGTCGGCAAAACACCTCATATGCGGCGTCCGTCTCTTTTGATGCTGTCCTTCTTGGTTTAACCCCGTTGACTGTTCATCGCGCAAACGAGGATGAGAGCGTTGTTGACGTCGCTCCTCGCCAGTCGGTGAGATAATCTCATCTTGAATGAATGATTGGGTCTTGAAGACGTATGATGCTAAGCATACATTCCCTTACTATGGGGCAGTCGAGCAGCAGTCATGTCTCGAGGCAATCGTCCTGTCGTGGCCGGCGTAATCGGATTTTGTTCCATAGGAGCGATGTCCGAAATTACAAGGACGGTACGTACGTCCCACGAAGCGGCCGCCATCCCGGCAGCGCGGAAAACCACTCGCCTTGTCCGTGCCCCTATACGGTACTTAGCAGCTCTCGTTTCCGGACTGTCCCGGGCTGCAAATCGTTTCACTTCACAGAAGAAACAGGCACCGTTCCTCCAGAGGCCCGTGCCATACCGCCATGTCAAGCGTCTTTTACCACTTTTCAATGAACGAATGCAGATATCAACTAGAAAAAAGTTGCCGTCCGGCGTCGCTAGCAGCACTTTTTACCATGGCAACCTCCCAGGCCCAAAATGGAGATCACTATCGGTGCTTCTGACGTCGTGCATCTAGATAATTTTGCGTCGTGCCGCTACTCTGGCAGCTACGCTGCCATATATACTTCGTCTCAACCTAGCATGGACTATTGTTACCCATGCGTGCTAAAAGCGCGAGCCAGTTGCTTTGGATGAAGCCTCGGTGGCTGCACGAGCGGTCGTGCAGCGAGTGCTCCAGTCAAGGCTGTCAAGTCTAGCCGCTCGCGCTTGCACAGCTTTCGCAGTTAGTCCATGCTAAGGTGAGACGAAGTATAGAGTGGCTCTAGCTCACACCAGCAGCTCGGAGCACGTGGAGCGAAAGCTCGCGCTGCAGAACCCAGGGATGCTGGGCTCAATTTCCACCCCTGCCTGTTTCGATCTTGATGAGTATCGTACCGGCGTGCGGTCGTGCATCACTACTGCGTGATGCAGGTTGAAGACCCAAGGCTAGCGGTTGTACTGCAATTGCTAAATTACTCATATACAGCTGGGAGACGTGTTGCCCGTTGAGGCAGACCAAGTTCTAGGCTGTATAACATACACATAACCCGAACTGTTTTCACCAGCTCCCGGTCTTTCAGCGTCCCTGCCAATCACGGGCGCTCGTGCAGTACAGCACTGCTCAGGGCCAAATGCTCGCACTTGTAGCATCGGCTGCGTCTGTACTTAAGCTAAATCGAAGTATATATAGTCTCAGCTTATGGGTGCATAACCCACTTCAGCTCACCCTGCGAGTTTAGGTGACATTTCTCGACATCCTCCGTCCTATCCTTCTAAAGTTCATTCTTTGTCTACACTATTTGGCTCTCTGGATGTTTTGTCATTACAGCAGTAACGTGTTTGATGCACTCATTTCCTGTTACGGTTGCTTCATTTGCAGGATCCTTTAATGTCGCAGCTAAGACGGGTTCTGCCCATTCTTCCTTCACTTGAACGTGTTGCCAAATTTTGTTAGGGGCATCTCTGCCACTGTTTTGCAGGTACTCCAGCGTGCAATTCGTCTGGGATCGCCCACTGACACAGGGTATGCAACTGCCATGGGTATGGGCTAAAAGGCTTAGAAACGGATGTCGCGCGTGAGTTAGATAGAGTGCTTCTTTTTACCGTTTCACAATTCCCAAAATTTATGGCTGTCTGGCTATCACTACGTTGTCTTCGTTTGCACAAATAATGTTAATAAGAATACAAAAAATCGCAGAAAATGTACGATGAGCACAAGAAGCTGTGGCGCGAGTGTCGCTGCAATGTTGCGCTTTAGACGTTCCACAAGGATCCTTATTCATGAAGTGAGTGGACTGCGAGCGTGAATCGCGAGGGCTTTGTACCAGGCTCATCACCACGTTTACGCTCACGAATACTTCATTTACGGCAAGAAGACCGATTCCAGCCCGGTGCAGGTGCTCCGATTAAGTTATCACTGCAAGGTACGCTATTGTTCCATAGCATGTGGAGGGTATGAAAATGTCTACGCGCCATTACTCAAGAGTCAGCTATCAAATGCTGAAAGCTCCCCTGCATAGACTACATTAAACTGCCCACCTTCGCTGCTTAAACTCAATCAAAGCACCAACCGTTGTCGTCCTCGTTCGTTCGAGGAGGCATGGTGATTGCAAAGTGTACAGAGCGCGACACTGTTAGCGCGAACAAGCGATAGCCGGTTTTTTCAGTTTTTCTCTTTGAAACCAAGGGATGTCATCCAAGTTATGATTGCTACGGAAAGAGCTCATTTAGTTCTATAATGTAAGCGATAAAATTTCGTGCTCGCTAATACTATTGAGAAGTAAAATGCGAAAATGCGCCGATGTCGTGTTCGCGCTAACAGTGTCGCGATGTGTACTTGAATACGGGGTAGCTTTGCGACCAGAGCGGCTCGCGTGAGGCGTGTGGTGTAGACCGCTACAGGTGTCGGCCCCGGCGCATAGGCAGTACAGAGTCGTATATGCAGAGAGTTTGGCCATTCATTCGGAAGTATAGGACGCAAATGGGGAGACCCCGTTGCCGGAAAGCGTGCTGGGCGTGTTCCAGGGCGTCTACACAAATTCGAATATGGCCAACCAGAAGCCGGAAATAATACTCTGGCGGTGGTTGCGAGAAACAAACTTAATAAGTGCGTCAAAGTAACTCTCCGTGATTAAAAATATGGTGCACGAGATGTTTCAATCACGGTCATTCAAAATCGAGGTGGAAGAATGCGACTAGCGGAACGATCGACATAATCCGTACGCCAGGCGCCGAGGGCTGCGCATCTGCCGTCCGAGCGGTCACACTCTGTCTGAGCAAAACAGAGCTGAGCGGCCACATTCATTTCTTACAACTTTCTGGGTGATCATGATCGAAAAATCAAATGCACCCTATTTTCAGCCATGAAGTGTTGGCACATTTAACTCTTAGGCGCTTATTAAAACTACATACCTATGATTAAAACTGTTTCTCGCTACCACCACTAGGGGATTCTTTTCGGCTTCTGATTGGCCAAGAGAGCATGCGTTACTCAAAATCCCGAGACAGGAGGGGGAGGGGGAGGGAGGAAGGACAACAACACACGAAGTCTCGTGTAACGTCAAACCCTCTTTCTGCGTCTGGTGCACGCCCTGGCTCTGCCCGCGCCTGCCATTGACCAAACTCTCTGTATACACGGCTCTGAGGCAGTAGGGTCAGTATGGTGGTGGTTGTGCGCGTGCGCACGTGCGGCGGTGCGTGCGGACTGCAGCGACTTTTTGCTACCCTGTCGACTGCAGCGCCCCTATTGCTGTCTACACGCGCCGCCTCACAAGCTCCCATTGCCGAGCCGCGCCGGTCCAAACACTACCGCGTATTCTAGTACACTGTTAGATGGCCTGTCATTAGCAAGCTCAATTCAACCGGCCAAGTTCCAGCCAAGTTATTCTAGCCCACCATAGCCAAGTCTATTGGCGGCGAGATGTTTTGGTGGCGCCCTGTTATGGTTACCTTTCGTGACGTCATTACCTTCTGAAGAACAAGTTTGAAGGTGTTTGTAAAGAGCATGGTGGAAGCTTGAAATCATAGCACTCTCAAACCAACACTGCCAACACCGTCAAAATTGAAGTTCTTCCATTCCTCTTATTTCCGTCGATGAGAAATCCTCTGCTGACGTCATAGTCAGTATTCGGCCTATCGTGGAAGACCGATCACAGCGACGCTTTCGATCGCTCACATCGCAAATAGGCAAGTTTTCCCAATACTACTAGTATACAGCTTTTCCACAAGCGCGCAGCCATCTTGAATATCGTCACTTCTGGTATGCGGTAAAACATCTTTTTGATCTCTCCCCGAAGCTAGAAGGTGTTTACGAAAAATGCGTGATTGTCACACATTCCTGATTTGCCTCAGCTATATTTTCTCGCATATTCCAGGTTCAAACGTTTTATTATTTTTTCGCCCCGCATACCAGATACGGAACCCACGTGACTGAGAACGACAGGAAACAGAAAAGGTCTATACAGAGTGATAGAATACAGGGTAGTATTTGGACCGGCGCGGCTTGGCAATGGGAGCTTGTGAGGCTGCGTGCGTGGACAACAATAACCGCGCTGCAGTCGACAGGGCAGCAGAAAGTCTCTGCAGTTTGCACGTGCCGCCGCACGTGCACGTGCACGCGGTGCACGCGCACAACCAGCCCTTACGGGGTTCACTCAGTTCATCCTAAGATACTTCGTCCCAGGACACTTCATCCCAGACACTTTATACCAAAGATGTTTAATCCCAAGACGTTTCATCCCAAGATGTTTTATCTCATGTACATTACATACCAGGATATTTCATACTTTGGAGTGGCTCTGCCACACTTTATCCCTGGATACTTCATCCCAGGAATGTTCATCCCGGTCACTTCATACCAAAGGCATTTCATCCCAAGATGTTTCATCACAAGGCGTTCCATGCCACTGGCATGAAATACCCAGACATTTCATACCAGAATAATTTGGGGCACCCGCGAGTTGCTGAGCTCGAGCAAGAGGAAATCTTAGACTACTTTTTGCGCACCATCAAACTTGTCGTTGTTCATGTAAAATAGGTCGCATTTCACCGGCTGTAGCCCTTAAATGAACGTCATTTTGGGGTTTGCATTGGAGTGCCCACAGACGGCTGGGTACTGAACTTCAGCGAAAGTCGGCCCATTCCACTTAGAGCCTTTCTTCTCTTTTTGTAGTCTCCCCTCTCCTTCATTCACTTACTTCGATCTCTATTTGCAGTGCAGATGTAATGGTCAGATTTACTTCTTTTGAAAGCTGTATACCGCAACAAACCGCAATACTGGGGATTGATGTCACTTGAAAACCGACCGAAAGGTATTGTGCCAAGACAGCGTTCACCAGAAATATGAAAATTTAAAACGTTTATTTTATAATAACCCACCCATAAGAGCAAAACCTTTACACACCTTCAGAGGCCGAAATTCGGGCTAACACGCTCTTTAGAACACACAGTTCTGGTAATACAGTCTTCAGAGTACACAATTCTGGCTAAACACTCAAGCATCGCTAAGTACATAGCACGAGCACGCATTGAGAAAGCTATCTGCGTCTCTGTTGCTGTAGTCATCTAGGTACCGGCTAGTACCGGCATAGACGCTTGATGGATTGCTCGTACTCCTTCTTCGATGGCTCATTACCCAGGTCGGGCTGGATAGCCATCCCGTTCACACGGACGTGTTCGAAAAGCAGCCCATCCAACAGCTTGAATACTGTAAGATGGGATGCACCGATAGAATTTTGAAATACCTGGTGCCAGCTTTCAACACTGTTGTTGGTTCTGGGAAGGTTGACCTTAGTCACGCGCTTGCAATGGACCTTTTGTAGAAACATCGGTTCGAGAGTAAGTGCTTCCAGTACACACTCTCTCTCTTCCTTCTGGCCGAGCAGAGAGGGAAGAAGGTTTTGTTGTGTCGACTTCGGTGCGGAAGATTACGCACGATGGGGACAAAGGCGAGTTTGGGGGAGCCGTATCTAGGTCACAGCGCCTCAATGGGTGAACAGGATGTTGTTATATTCTGATTCGCTTTATTTTCTTTCTCTTCTTTTAGCTAGTCTAACGACGACGACGTTAACACGCGGCACGAGCTGAGTAAACAGTCTGACATGGAACCCCGACTCGACTGGTCATTTCCTAGGCTGCCTTAACATACTTTTTTGGCGACGAGGGTGTTGAACCAGGGCAAAAATGTTTTGTGCTTATTACTCCCCTAACTATAAAAAAAAAACAAGGGGGGGGGGGGGAAATGTTATGTTGTGATTCGCTTTATTTTCTTTCTCTTCTTTTAGCTAGTCTAACGACAACGACGTTAACACGCGGCACGAGCTGAGTAAACAGCTGAGTAAACACTTAGCCTCGAACCCAGTCGCGTGTCTAGGTGGCAGCACATATTCGCCAAGAGGTCCATTCCACATAGATATTGGGAACCTTGGGTCCTTGTAGGGTCGACCGACCCAGGTATCCTCAAAGTAGTCTAGGAAATCTTGGTGCTGTTCAGTGCGTCCAAACAAGTCCAGCAGTTGTCTTGCGAGCATGCGATATCTGTCGCAGTCATCGCAAAAGCTCAGCGCGATGAATCTCTTCAGGTTGAGGTGGTAGCTGGAGTCAGCAATGAATCGCGCGTGCATGCCGAGCTCTTGGATTCGGCGCCAGATGCTTGGCGCAAAATGGAATAAGCATCCATGCACCTCGACGTCAGGAACGCATTCACGAAAAGCATTCTCTTCAGCTTCTTCAAAGTCCATCACTACTCTGTGCACCTGTCGTGGCCTTGAAGTGGCACCGTCAATAGCCCCAAGTAGCATGCGCATTGCTCTTTTATACGTCGCTTCACGCTTGTTTGCTAAGAGGCAGTAAACAAAGGGAGGCTCCCTGCCTTCGTAGAGGCCATGAACAACCCAAAGCTGGTAAAACATCTCTGGTGCTACTCGAAATGTGCCGTCGCACAACCAGGTTTCGCAGGTGTTTAAGCGCCACAGGTAGGTGTTACAGGCGAGAATTATTATTCTTTCAGAGTCAAAACAGCCTGTGTCCTTTGCGGGAAATACTTCAGGTGACGCTGTTCTTGTGATGCGCAGGGGGGCTATGTTGCACGTTTTGGACTCCCAGGAGACTAGGGAGAAGGAAGTGACGTCAACAACGCTCTTTAGATGTTGATTGATGGAGTCGCTGATGACGGTATCTGCAGAAGATGAAGATACGTTCATTCACACCTACGTCACTTCCTTCTCCCTAGTCTCCTGGGAGTCCAAAACGTGCAACATAGCCCCCAGGTTTTCTGGTACAATTATGTCTTCGACTCGGTGGGGAATTTGAACAGCGCCATGTGCTTCACGTCGAACTCTGTTCACTTTCCTTTCCAGTGATGACAGCTTAGGGAGTTTCGCGATAGTTGCCGGTCTTTTCCCCTTGTATACGCAGGCGGCCACGGCGTTACTAAAGTTGTCGGGGGAACGCTTGGCTACATTTTTCTCATTTTGTAAACGCGCCTCAGCGACATTTTCTGGACTCGGTAGATGGCAAGTGTGGCCTTGTGTCACAGTAGTCGTCTCACCTGCAGTAACAGCTCCTCCCCGGCAACCCTCCTGGAATTTCTCGCATCTCCATGCCGTCTTCCCGTCGTCGGTTTTGTTCTTGGTGTGCATGTAACCTTTGAAGCAGAGCTTCGGCGAGCCTCGACAAGAAGCCACGAAGGGAGCCATGTTCTATATTTATTAGGGAGCCAATGAAGATTACGATTACGATTATAAACAAACTCGCTAACAATCAACGTGTCAGGCTGGCTGGACTGTTCGACTGATAGATTCTGGATGCCACGTGCAGGACGGCCTTGCGTGGCACGGGTGACAATATAAGAAAGCAGAAGTGCATACATCGGCTGCGCGCGTGAAAAACCAATTTTATAACTTCTTCTTCTAGGCAGAATACTTCATGGTATAAAATATCCAGGCATGAAATTTCATTGGAATGAAGAGTCTTGGGATAAGACGTCTCGGGATAGAACGTTTCTGGGATCAAGTGTCCGGGAAGAACAATCCTGGGATGAAATGACCTGGGATGAAAAGAGTGGCCCTTGAATCGGCTAAACCGTATGGACTATTCTGGCATCAAATGTCGTGGTATGAATTGTCCATGGGATAAAATGTCTTGGGGTGAAACATATTGGGATGAAATGACTTTGGTATGATGTGTCTGGGTTAAACTGTCCTGGGATGAAGTGACTTGGGATGAAGTGTGGTAGAGCCCCCACTTACTGACCCTACTGCGTATGCGCCGGTGTCGACACCTATCGCGATCTACACCACCATAGCCACCTCTATACACACAAAGCCTGGCATTTCGACGACGGAGCCCTGAGTGCCCGACCGCAGATTTGGAGCGCGAGGATCTGGTAGCAGAGACATTTATCGGGGAACCTCGGGGAACCTGGGCGTCAGCGCAGAGCTTTTGCAACGGCGAAGATCCAGAGCACACTTGTTCGGTAGGGAGAAGTGTGTTGCGGTGTCTCGCCGCAGCGGGGCGCCAGTCACGTGGCTCCTCTCATCCGTAACTCATCCGCTGTCTGCCGCTCCACCTAGGGTGCCTCAATGTCCTTCTGTTAAGGGTGATGCCACCCTTTGTAGTACCCGATGCCGACAGCACGCGCTCACGGGGAAAATACAAAGAAATCGACGAAAACAAAATGTCGCCATAGCACAGTCAGCGCCACAAGCGCGTGCAGGGACACGCTCTTGCACGCGCTTCTGAACAAAAAAAGAAAGATAAAAGTGTGGGACAAAATGGCGAGATGTCTCCACCCTAAGCAAAGCGCACATGAAGGCATCCTAGCTCCACCTATTCCGTTTTGGCGGCCGCTTCTCGTGGCGATCTGTCAGGCTTTGCCAGTATATAGAAGGCTATGACACCACACGCCTCACGCGAGTCGCTCCGGTCCCAACACTATCCCGTATTCACCGATGTTTGTTTGCAAACAAGCTCACTACCACCCCCTATCGGCGGACCCCTGCGCGCTTCCGGTTTTCCTCTTCTTTTCCATTTGTCTCGCCCCCTTTTGTTATTTGCACTACTTTGTGCAATGCACTAATGTTCTTACAAACGTACAGGCCGGCTTGCTAGAAGCAGCGTCTCAGCTGAGACTGGGTGAAAGAAAGCACTGCCAAAGCCAGCGCACGAGCTGAGCGGGACTCAAGCTGCGTCTCAAGACGCTCGCGCGCCCCAGCCTTTGCAGTGCTTCTCTGAAGGAAACTCTTCTTATCCGATCGCTGTGCGTTCCTGAAGAATAAATAAATACACTACCGGAAGTCTACTGGGGCACCAAATACTGTGGCGCCCTCGTGATATCAACTCCCACCAAATGTGGTGAATTCTAGTACACTGTACCCATACCCACACCATTACCCACCAGCTGTGCTTCTAGAAGCAGCCAGTGTTTAAATCTTTAAGCCGCTAAACGGCGTCGTCGGCGCCGTAATTCTTAAGATGGCGGCGCCCTTAAGAAAGGGTCTATATACGACTTTGGCAGAGTGTCCATTGCTGCTGTGAGAGATAACAGCGATAAAGATGAAATTCGAAACACCCTGGCACCCCAAAGAAAGAAGAGGCAACGAAACCCATTTCTTGGGAAGGACGCCAAAATTCCAGGCCACTAGAGCGTGAACGGGTCTGCCAGTGCCTCGTCGAAAATTAAGCCAGCTCCCTCGACAGACGGGATGAACGCCGAAGAGGCCGTGCGCCGGGCCGCGGACTTCGCCCATCGGGCGGCCGCCGAGGACGCGGCGCACAACTACGGCGAGGCATTCAGCCTGTACAAGCACGCCCTGTTCCTGTACTTCTTAGCCGCCAAGGAGATCCGCCTCGAGAGCAGCAGCTACATTGAGCGCACCCACGAGTTCATCCGGTACTTGGGCTCCAGGGCAGACGCCGACGCCGCCGCGCCGCTCCGACGCCACTCCTCGAGCGGAAGTAACGTGTCCGTCTTCTCTAGGACACCGTAAGATTGTTTCAGTTTTTTTTTATCGCAATGACCGAAGAACCTAACCTAACCTTACCTAACGTAGCGCATGAACTCTTCTCTGCGACTTCCATGTCCTGGTGGTCGCAGGCAAGAAAGCCTCAAGGCTGCTTCAGACATTTGCGTTTTAAAAGAGACCGACTGTTTTACGACTCCTTGCACTTTTCTGCGACGCGTTGCGTGGACCTCGGTCGTCATGACAATGGTGTTGCCGTAAGTAGTCATAAATGTACCTGAGGCAGCACCACCGCTTGGATACTGCAAGGCGTGCTACTCTAACACATGGACAACAAACTAAGGGTCCGATGAGAGCAAACGCTGGTGTTGTTTCGCACCATTTCTCACATTTGCTTTCATATTCCCATGCTCAGGTTGCCTCGCTCAATAGCTAGTGATGTAGGACATCAATTGTAGTGACGTGGGAAGGGAACAAGGCAATGAGCTATTATCTAGAGGGTGTTGAACTCACTCGGTAACACCAAAACGCAATTGTCCGAACCAGTCTTCACAAAAAGTAGAAGAAGAATAGGTGAGCGCCGCTTGGCAACTTCCGGCTCCTTAGGAAATTTTGTTTCACTGTTGACAAACGACGACAATGAGCTGCAAGCTTGTGGAAGCATAATTCTGAAACCTTTAGACTGTAGCTTTAAGAAACATGCTTAGACAGGCTTGCAGATCATCGTCGTCGTTTGCCAACAGGTAAGCAAAATTTCCTAAGAAACAGGAATTTGCAAACGCCGCTCACCTATTGACAGCGACCTTTATGGCCAAAGTCCTGCAATGCATGAAATACACTAAGTAAGGTGTGATTATTCAAAATGTATTTAGAGGGCATTAAACCGTCATTTCGGGAAGAGAAGAACCTTTATTTTTAGGAATTTCCCCGAACATTGAGTGGGGAAATGAGCTGGTGAATAGGTATCGGGACATCAGATCACGTGACATTAAATTTCCCGCTAAATTGGGAATGTGAGTTGGTATATGGGTCACGTGACGTCGTCACCTTACATAATTTTTTATCTAAATTTAGCGGAGAAACTGAGATGCGCCCAGAAGCTACGCATCGCATTCAAGTCGTGTAAGGCCACTCAATCTCCGAGTGAAACGAACCACTTGACCCTCCTGGCTGGGTTTTATTTAGACATTTAGCACATTAAGGAAGCCCACAACATCCGAACCGAAGCTCTTAGTCGCGCCTATGCAATTGAGCGCTGCGGGTGTGACCTTAAAGGCCGGTTCTCACATGCAGCGAAGCGCTGATGTAGCGCTGACCACGTGTCGTCAGCTACTTAACGTCTGCCATGAGCAACAGTTTTGATGGTGCGATACACTCTCTTCGCCTTTCAACGACAGCGTCTCTCATTGCCGACGCCTACCCGGATCCAGACTTGGGAAACAATCCGGTACAAGTAACGGATTACTTGTAATACGTTACATTTTCAAGTAATTTGGTAATCGCCAGGTTACTTTTCCGCGAAAGTAATTCGTAATGCAATACCTATTGTCAGGAATGACAAGTGACTAGGCGATAATAACTGAAGAGACTAAACGTTTAATGGGGCGAACTTGTGCCCAAAAATAAAAAAAAGGGAACAAAAGAAAGTAGAGCGTCGCGGGCGTCGAAGTCGGTGTGACAGCAGAGTCGAACGCTGGGACGAAACTGACTTTGGCTCGCCACGCGAAGCCCCTTCGTACACGCGTGGGCTTCAGGAATAATGGGCGTAGAACATTCGGACCTCGAACAAGCAACAGGATTCTCGAATTTACCAGAAAACTAAATTGCAGGAATAGCAAAAGATGCGTCGCTCCCAGGAATCGAACCCTGTGTTTTCGCGTGGGACGCAGGCACAATAACCGTTAGGCCACGCGCGCGCTGCCTACTTGGCCAGCTGCGCGCGCGGCATTACTCCCCCCTTTAAGAAGTGCATCGTCGCGATGCAACACAAAACAAAACAAAGCACATAAAGGGACGGTACACTAAAGAGTCATTTGGAACACATAAGGTCCACAGTCCTATCGAGCGTAGTACGGCTTCAGGCGCACGACGTGGACGACTTCAGGTCGCGGTGGGAGGCGTGATGATGTTCTTGTTCCGTCGGGCATCACCTCGTAGTTCAGATCTCCAAGTCGACGAAGTACCTTGTACGGTCCAAAGTATCGTTTCAGCAATTTCTCACTGAAGCGGGTTTCACATGCAGCGATTCCACGGCCGAAATCGCGGCCGCTAGCGGCGCGGCGGCACGGACTGCGAGGTTTCATTTCACATGAGCGTTTTCTGCCATTGCGATGGCCAATGTTGCTTGCAGCAAGCAGATGCGATCACTTTCACGGCCTCAGTCACCTCTTCCCAGAGTTTCTCTTTGGTCCCATTCTTTCTAAATGTTTTGAGCTGCGCGTCCCAAAGAACGCGTCCCAAACAAAGACGCTTCGACACTTCACTTCTAAAGGTGTATCCACACGACGGACCAAATTGCTGTTTTGGTCCGCGGGCAGCGCATCACGTGATCTTACGTCACCGGTTTTCGAGGTCCGCCGGCGGTCTGCAGCCCGCGCTTCTGAGAAATGCCAAGCGACTTTTCTCGCCCGGACCTTGGCGGCGGACCGCGGCATTTTTAGTATAATGGACCTCTTGGCGAATATGTGCTGCCACCTAGACACGCGAATCGGTTCGAGACTAGGTGACTGGAAAACAACGCGCGCCCCGTTCCACACCCAAAACGTCAGCTACATCCTGTTCACCCATTGAGGCGATGCGACCTAGATACGGCTCCCCCAAGCTCACCTTTGTCCCCATCGTGCGTAACCTTCCGCCCCGAGGTCGACACAAAGAAACCGCTCAAAGGCGAGAAATGCAAGATGGCGGATTGTTTGGAACTAGATACTCTCGAACCCAGGCGCATGAAATACTCCGCGCATGCGCACCGCGTATTTCTACAAAAGGTTCATTGAAGAGCTAAGTCTGGCAACAAGATGACTTTTGTCGTTTGGATTGGAATCCAAATCCAAAGTCGTTTTCTTTTGGCGCCAACTGTTGAAGACGAAGAAGACGAACCTTTTTGTTGTGCGACGAAAAGAGTTGACTATGCAGACCAAGATCTGTTCTGTACATCCAGGGCTTCATCCAGCATGCCCGTTTCGGTTCACTTAAGTCATCCTCGTCCTCAATATTCAACGCCAGGGCCACCGCGGCCAAACCTCTCTTTCGTTCAACTGGTTCAACCTCCATCTTGGCTCCTTACAAATAGCCTCAAAGCAGCTCGCTGCATGCGTTTGGCAGGGCTGTGAGGTCGAGGGTTAGACCGGCCCATTTGCTCTGTCGTCTGCTCTTTTGGCCCGCCGTGTGGATGCTCATTGCAGCCGGGCGGCCCGCGGGCCGCGCAGCACGTGATCAATCGGTCCGCGACCCGGTCCGTCGTGTGGATACACCTTACGCAGTTTATTGAACTGGGCGCGATGCATTTTCTTACTTGGTGGACGATCTGTGTTCGAAAAGACACGTCAATGTCGCTCAGTTCTTCTTCGTCTTTTAATTTTCTCACTAGCGCTCGCACGAGCCGCTTCCGATTAGCCTCTCTTGCACTCGCTACACTTGATACTCAGGCGAGGAAAGTAAAAAAAAAAAGCCGCGTGTTTTATTGAAAAAACAAATTCCGAGGAAGGGGACAGCAATAGGTGAGCGGCGTTTGCGAACTTCCGGTTCCTTAGGAAATTTTGTTTAGCTGTTGGCAAGCGACGTCGATGATTTGCAAGCCTGTCTAAGCATGGTTCTGAAAACTACAGTCCGGAGGTTTCAGAATTATACTTGCACAGGCTTGCAGCTCATTGTCGTCGCTTGTCAATGGTGAAACAAAATTTCCTAAGGAACCGGAAGTTGCCAAACGCCGCTCACCTATTCCCCTCCTCCATAATCTCCTGAACAGTTCCGACGCCACTGCTGAACTACAGTGTTCTAGAGGGTGTAGTGGCAAGAGCGGCGCCCGCTTACAATGGGCCGCGTGAAGACGGTCAACGTAGATGCCGCGAGTGACGCTGGAGTTCCGCGCCCTAGGAGAATTTGTGGCAGATGGAAGATGTGCGATGAGCGAAGAAGACGACGAAGCTGAGGCGGTACGCTTCTCCTGAGCGTAGCACCGAAGCACTTTTTTTTTGTGGTGCAGTGGTGGGGAGTCTTCCCCGTTCCGTTGCCGTCTCGGTCATAAATGCAAGGAAAAAGACGGACGCACACACTGCTTCGCGCCGGGATGCAAGTCGGGCTACCCGGTCAAAGAGGGCTGCCACCAGCGATCGTAAGCCGTCGCTCTTTCGTGCGCCAAAGCAGGAGTCGCGCAGACTACAGTGGGAAAAAAATCTTAATCGAGAAGATAACGCCTCGCCGAGACATCAGTGGTGTGCGAAAAAACATTTTGAACCGCGCCTTATCCTTCGGGACTATGTGCACATCGTCAATGGCGAAGAGGTTAGAATTCTATGCCGCAATATATTATGACTATTTTGTAGTCATTTGCGTACTATGTTGCTGGATATCTGTCATGTGCTTGCTGTGTATGTCGTTGAAGTGCATTTCCACTTTTGAGAATTCATAAAGCAGTGAGTTGAGAATAAATGTTTTTTTTTTTTATATTAGGGGTTGTTGAAGTTTGTGTTCATATCGTATTTTAATGCTTCATGTACGCCCAATCGAGGTATTTTTCTTCATAGACTGCCTTCAACAAAAGACAATTTGCTATATGTTCGCCAGTTACAGTGGCACCTTGGCCGTTCCCAAACGCGCTCCGCCTTGCACCTTACAAACTCTGGTCCCCGTATCAGCAACATGATGACAAAAAACAATGCACCAGTTTATTGTTCCTTTTACCATTAAAAAGTGAGAGATTTATTGAGATTTATTTTTCTATTTTCCTTGTATCAGTATCGCGTGGTTTCTTTCGTAGCTATTAAGCGTGCAGCCCAAGTGATAGCGTTGCTGAACGACCTGTCAGTGGTGAGAAGGGGGGCGGGGTCGATATTAATCAAATGATCTCCATCTAAAACACGCGAATAATAAAAGTAGAGGATAGCACACACTCTAGAGGCGTTAGTGCAAAGAAAAACCTACAATGTTTCACATTAGCCCTTCTTCTGCGTCGCGAAAAGCTCCAGTCGAACCACAGTAGTACACGCCGAGCAGCGC
>JABSTQ010001279.1:0-17574 GCA_013358835.2 Ixodes persulcatus | reverse complement strand
CTCTTGCGACCCGAGAAAAGTATGGCTTCTGATTCTTTGATGGACGGCATGGACGTGCTGTGCTGTCAACAAAACCCCAACAGTTGTCCAGGGTGCTCCTTGTCTTTGACGGCTTAATAAAAAGAAGAAAAGACACTCCTACAACACGGCAGTATTTAAACACTACCAAAACATGTCATATGGGACTTGTTACTCATATAAGGTAAAGAGTATTTCCGTGGTAGGGTTGCTAAAAAATGAGTTGCGTAAAATAAAAAAATAGTTGTTTCTTATTTCACTAAGCTCTGAGGCCGTCAAACTGTGCATTCAAAACGAAACTTCTGAAACGCGTTCTAGACTACCGCTATTGCTTAGAAGTCAAGTGTTGTGTTTCATATTTTGAATTGTTTATGCCTGTCTGGTTTTCACCAGACAAAAACTTGACATGGAATATTCTTTCGACCGTTTTTGGTAACACTCTTCAAAACTCCACCGGGCAACATATTGGGCCGTTTTATTTTGGGCATCGCTTTTAGTGCGAGACTTGTGAGTAGAACCGAGTTCATATTCAGCATTGACGCAGCATTCGTGTCTAATATATTTAGACTCGCATCCCCGACAAACAATGACGCAGCTCTCTTGCTCCCTAGACGCTTGGCCAAAATAAGGCGGCCTTGAAGAATAGGGGCATCCTGGCATGCACTTTTAAAGGCCCATGAAACGCATTTTGGGTTGGGATGAATGATTTTAAATTGGGACTTTACTAATTGCATATCGTTTAGTTGGCCAAAAAAAGAGGCTAGAAAGTCAAAAGCCAGCTTTTCGGTACGAACATTTGAAAATATAGCGGACTATTTTGTACCTTCTTGCCTTCGAAAGCTCTCCGCCTTTTCACTATGATACATCCGCGGTTCCAAAAGCGCGTCACCGGCGCCAAACTGACGTCAGCAGAGCCCACCTCACGAATTGGACACGAGAACTGCGTCACTCGGACGTATGCGCTCGTCAACAATAAATCTGTCGACGAATATTCAGATTCGCGTTCGTGGCCAATGAGTGCCCTGACGGAACTTATCGTCACTGGGGAATGACAAGTTCTATGGTGTGCATAAAAAGCACGGTGGAATCTAGGAGTCATCGCACCGGTGCCGAAGGAATGTCATGACCACGTGATTTCACAATTCGCATTTGAGTTGAGGATTAAAGCTAAAGAGGAAGAAGTAGGAAAATCGTTTCATGAGCCTTTAAAAAGGCTGCATTCAAGTCTCTATTATTTTCTAAATCTACGAAGGAAATCCAAGGCGAACAGTTCCGGAGGAAAGTTAAACAATTCAAATATTGCGAGTGAATATGAATAAATAAATTTGAGAGGAATGGTTTTTTTGGTGCGGCTAGCGAGCGCTATGCTCGTGGTCAACTTTTAGTGTCATTTTCGACAGGAGGACGCGAGCACAAGTATAATTGGCGTTCAAGCACGCGCTCCAGTACTTCTGATTGCATAGCCATAGAAGGCCCACAAAAAAGTGACGACTTTGCCGACACCGTGTTGGTTGCAAAGTGATACTCGTTCACTTCGTTTGATTACGCTCTTTTGTGTTCCATAAAACTCAAATGGATTGGTTTACTTTTCACGCGTGGGACGTACGCTTTACTTCTTCATTTGGCTTCTTTCAAGCTGAGGTCAAGGTGAAAAACCGACGCGTATTGAGCAAGTGCAGCCATCTTGAGATCTAAGCGATCCCGCTAAGAACGCTGAGGGAAGTCCGCTCTGCAACTTGTAAAGCGGAGCGCAAGCTCACTCCGCTAACTATACGCTCCAACTCAGAGCGGGCTACGCATGCGCGGTGGGGGCGATGCTTCTTCCAGAGCGTGTAGAGCATAGAGGGCTCATAAAAGTGGCCTACTAAAACTCACAGATTAAAAGCGCGCTCGTCGTGACTTGTCCTGACACTGCCCATGTACACCTTGTTTTTTTGTGCCGAAACAAAGTAAATACGTAAATTATTGGCGTATCAAAAAGAGTAACTTTTTACTGGACAGAGCAGCTGTGCTAAAAACAATGGAAACACGAAATTCACACAAACCGTGCAGGGTCTCACCTGTGAGCACAGCCTCCAGTTTTGCCAGGGTCCAACCCCCTATGTTTCTTCATGTCAGCGAGCAGGTGGCCGAACCTCTCTCGTTGATGTGAACCACGATGAGGTTCTCAATACTGAAGAACACCGACAAGTGCCGTCCAAGCCGCTCATCCAAGTTTGAACAGACGGTTTGCGAATAGGCAGTCGACAAGATCCATGCCAAAGCGTCTGGTCCAGATGGCACACCCTGCGACCGATCTGTCGGGTGCTGGGATTGAGGCGGCCCACTGTGCAGAGCAGCAAGGGGGCTATGTTGGCTTTTGTGGACCCCTAGGAGACTTGGAAGAAGGAACTGACGTCAACGACTACAGCAAACGCAGATTGGCTGTTGACAGAAGAAACAAAATCAACATCCAATCTGCAATTTGCGGCGTTGTTGACGTCACTTCCTTCTCCTAGTCTCCTGGGAGTCCAAAAGCGCAACATAGCCCCCCAGGTTCTCTCTTTAAAGCGGGATTTGCCTCGCAAAAGGGTTTTCTTCTACGTCATGGCAAATATCCAGCAACAACCGCCGTTCGGAAAGGAAGTTTCGGCGCTTCATGGCATGAGGGATACAAATCATTGATTCGATGTCTCGCCAGCTTAATCTCGTTTGTAGAAGTCACCTCCATTGAGAACCGCGGGGATTCATCGTGTAGGTGTCTTGCTAGCCTTGAGCAACACTGTACTCGTACTTCGCAAAAGGGTATACTCGGAATGCGCAAACTTCGTCCTTTTCTTTCATTTTCATACTTCGAATACGTAACTCTGTTTCAGTTTTAATTCGAGTGGAGCAGAAGCTACAAGAGCGAGTGCCGGCCTTTCAACGTCCTTGACCAGCACGCGCGCTCGTGCAGTGCAAGTGCCGTTTAGAGCAATATGCTCATTGTTATACCTTCGGCTTCACTCGCGAACAGGGTGGAACGATTATATTTATATTTTATAGCGTAATATTCTTCGCGTGTGTGCCTACTCTTTTGTGTTCATTATTCTCGCCTTCGTTTTTACCACCTTCACAAACACGCTCCCTTTCACTTTCTTGGTGTTAACGTTTAGTTTTTCTGTCTTACTAGTACTATAAACGTCCACTTGCGCAAGCGAATTTTTCGAACGCTCTCAAAACGCTCTTACGCTGAAGCAAAACGGTCTACTAAAACGCGTTTTTGGACCTCCGCTTTCCATTCCGCTGAAGCAGGCCGCGCATGCGCAGTTTGGCACCCTCAGAGCGGAGCGGAAAATGGAAACGGTCTACTAAAACTCTCTAGTGTCGCGCGCATTCTCATTTACCGTTGACTTGCGAAAGTGACGGTGCCCCATACAGTACTGCAAACCACAGGTTCATCGCCGCCATTAGTACGGTAAAAGTCAAACTGCCATTTGAGTCACCAGATGGCACTGAATTCCGGAAAGGGTCTATTGCAGAAAGTAGACTCTTCGTTTATTTTTTCTTTCAACTTGGCGTTCTCATAAGTTCGAGAACCTTGTCGTCTGAACGAGGTACGTATGTTCTCCGCCGAATGTTCCAGAAACCCACGAGGGTACAAAAGGTGCTCCACGTGGTGAGCAGTTGTCAGTCTCGCCCCAGCGTTGCTGAAGTTCTTCATCGCCACATCAATTGTCATTCGTGGGAATATTTACACAAAGATAAAAGCAAAAAATTAGGTAAATGTATTGCTTTCGTTAGTTAGTTATGTGAGCGAGTGATGCGATACACCAAACACACATTGCACCTTTCCTCCGCCAGGTGGCGTTAGCTCGCCCTCAAATTTCTGCGCAAGCACACAAAAGTCAAACTTCAGTCGGACTTTGGTCGAACATCACATTGGAAGTTCGGAAAAGTCGAACTTGGTCCAACTGAAACCCGGGCAGGTTCGCGACATACCTACAGAATTATTCGGCTTCTCTAGTGATCCGCCAGGCGGAATCTCGGAGGCCATTTGTTTGCCGTCTGGTGATGCAATGAAGGTAGGTGTATGGGCCTGGTCTTGCAAAGAGCACCTGCCGTTTGCGCCTTTCTCCGATACGTTGCGTCCAAATGGAGAAAGAAACAAATGTTCGGGGCAAGCACGCTGAGGATTTATAGGGCACGAGTGCAGGATCAGCGTTCGACGCCGATACGGATCCAATTACACGCTTCACGCAGAAAGCAATGCAAACAAAATTAAGGCGACGGTCAATGTTGCTTAATAAAGTAAAAAATAATTGCAAAGTATTTTTTTTAAACAAAGTAGAATGCAAGTTTTTTGTTTGCTGTTTTAATACAGCGCTTTGGCGTGGCATGGATACGAAGGACGCACACCCTATATTTGTGTGCATGACGCAGCTTGTTCAGGTGCACATTCCTTACTGAGTGGAACAAAGCAACAGTTGAGTAACCGAATGGGGCAAACCAGAGTATTGCAGTCCTTTTCCTTTCGCGGAGTACTTTTATTGACGCGCGCGCCACCGAGGGGTAGTGGGCGCTACAACCGCGTCTTTTGCAAGAATATGGGCGCTTTAGGCAATATTTGTATCAGAAATGCGAGATCATTGCGATACTCTGTTCCGCACGTCAAGCATTTAAAATTCCTCCTGCAATGGTATGCTTCGTGCGCCCCAAAGTGGATGCTATCGCTTTCTTTTCCGTTGGCTGAAGTTATGTTGGTAAAAGTGCTCGAATCCAGTGTGACCTTGACCTGAATTCAAGCTTTCTGCATAAATAAACTTAGATACAACACGACACTCGTAGCCTAGTTACGCTGGCACCCTTAACCGCAGTTAAGTCTGACTGATGTCAGACTTAACTGCGGTTAAAGGAATCCGTGTAATAAGGGTATTAGGGTCAATGCTCTCGCAGTTCTTACATTTCGATGAAGAGTAAAAATATACCTCTTTCAAAGTAGTTAGCATTTAGTATAACAGACAGTTAAGAATAACATTCTCAGCACAGATCCCAGGAAACCTTTTCTTTGGGTAAGCACTACCATAGTCTAAGCAATAAGCGGCAACAGAAAAACGAGAACAAGAACAACAACGCCTTGTAAACATGTTTATTTGCAACCCCAAAACAGAAAGTATAGTTTATTTATGTACAATATTTCCAAACTTCAAATGTACAGCTCTAGCGCACACGTTGTTTGCGTCTTCATGTGCAGGTACTGAATGTATAAAAACAATTTGTTCTTTCAGTACGGTCAACACCCCGTTTTTTTCGCAACATACCTCGAAACACTCTGACACCGCTCCTTAGAAAACGAAGTTCGACTCCAACACATCGAGGAGTGTATCGGCGCCAAAACGATCACAGGCGGGCTTTTACTGCTGTTGTAGAAACAATAAGAAGCAAAATGCCCCGTCTCGTTGACGACAAACAAAGCACCAGCGTAGCTTCGACGGGGCCGCCTTGATTTTCTTTCAAACATCGGCACCTGGTTTGTTCGCTACTCACGAGTACCGCAACGGCCGATTCGACGCGTAACCATCGCTGACTTGGTCCTATCTCTGCACTGGAAAATGTCTCGAGGGCATGTCGCACTCTGCTTCGGATAGTTCATACGCCTCCACCGCAAAGTCCAGCCCACTTTCACGAGATACCATGTCGCCTTGCTTCATCTCGTCGGAGTACCTGGAGAGGGCAATGGAAACCATTTTCAAAGCCCAACCACGGGCTTCGAACAGGCACTTTAAAGCCCTATTCACACACACACCGTAGCGTTTCTCTGCGTATGTTGAAGGGGCATTCTGCCGAGAAACAATTGCGAGCTACCATGGCAACTAAAGGCTGAACTCCATCAGCCTTAAGGGTTACATCGCTTAGTTGCCGTTGTGATTTCCAGTCATATTGACGGAAGTAGTACTTAGTTAGACTCTACTGTGTGAATAAAACATAAAACAAAGGCGTAGGCGGGGACATGCATTTTTAACCCCTTCTGTTTCTTTTTTTTTTTTTTCTCAGCTTCTGCTCAGAAACTATTACCACTAGATTATATTTGACGCGTCGCCTTTTCTAGGTCAAACCAACGCATTGTATGTGCTTGGAAGGTCTACTTGCGTAGTTTAGGGCAAACCGGTGGGGATTCCGTTAGGTGTAGAAGACCTTTTGAGACGCACCACAACGCCCCAAGCCAAAAAGATTCTTTTCCAGCATACATAAAACAGAGACACTTCTGTATCATAATCTAAAACCGGAGACACGAACAAGCTCGCCCGCAAATTTTCGCTTCTCCCTCTGTAGTTATTTTAATAAAATACGTGTAATCAGGCTTTATTTAGACCAAAGCGATTAAAAAATGAAATAAAGGCGACAGGAGCCGTCTTTACGCTAAAAGAGTAAAATCAATGGTAAAAAAAAAAAATAATCGAAATGTTATCATGGATGAAAATGAAATGTTTCTTAATCCCGCTGATAAATTCGGGAGCCAGAAAATTTCCAGCTTATTTAGAGTCGCACTGGGTGTTTATACACTCGTTTTTCTGACATTGGGAGCTGGTTATATTTGGAGGGCGATGTCTCGCTCGCTAAATTCAGCAGGCATGTGACGGTTTTGCGCGGCCTTCGTTACGCTCATCAAAGCTAGCCCTATAACACGTTCGTCGTTAAAATAAATAAATTTTGCCATACAACAATGGCAATATCTCGATATAGATGCTTTCATTAATTACTTCGTGAAGCCGCGGGCCCGAATCGTGAACACGTTGAAATACCTCCTGGAGTTGAGCTTGTGGAGCTTGCGTTCCGCGTAGGGACTGTCCTGCTGGCTCCAGTGTTTCTTCTTGGGCCGGGAGTAGACGTAGGACACGTTACCGCTGGGGTAGCCCTCGATGATGCTCACGGGAAGGTGCGACGACCCGTGGTGCTGGTGCCGTAGGCTCTTCCCGTTCTCCGGAGGCAGGTACACAACGGCTGTAGGAAGACACAGCGAACCCCCCGTCGTTCTCTAAAGCCGCTGTGACACCACTCATACATCGCCCAGGAGACATGCTGCAGCCTCTGGCATGTTCGAAGCGCATTTGCTTCATTCTTCAGACAGTTTTGTTTAATAGAAAGTGTGATAGAAAAAAGAAAAGAAACACGCCTCAGACACCAACTGCTGACGGTCTTTCGTACGATGCATTGGCACTGGGACTTCGACTTTAGGGTGTTTGACTACGAAACGGGACCTTGCCCTACTGCATTGTTGCTACGAGGGTGCCTTCATGTGCGCTTTGCTGAAGGTGGAGACATCTGGCCATTTTGTCCCACACGTTTAGTTTCCTTTTTGTTAAGAAGCGCGTGAAAGAGCGTGTCTCTGCACGCGTTTGTGGCGCTGACTGTGCTATGGCGACATTTTGTTTTCGTCGATTTCTTTGTATTTTACCTTTGCGCGCGTGCTGTCGGCATCGGGTACTACAAAGGGTGGCATCACCCTAAACAGAAGGACATTGAGGCACCCTAGTTGCTACCATCGTGCGGTGGACTTTAGCTTTCTGCCAAAGCTACGAAATGCGAGCTCTCTCGCACGTGAGAAAGCACGTGGTGCCTTTCTTGAACGATACGCAAGTAGAAGCAATACATTACGGGGTTTCTAACTGGCTCCTCATTGGACCTGGCTTCCCATAGCTAGACATCGCGGGAGCTTAAACCGAAGTCATAGAAGCACCAAAAACGTTTTCAGTCACCTCCCCCCTCCCCCCCCCCCCCCCCTCCGCCAGAAAAACAAAACAAAAAGCTTGAACCTTACCTGGCTTAGAGTATATATGGTTGGACAGCAGCTCCGTCGACGATATCAGGCCGTCGTGGGAACTTAACTGAAACAAAAATAAAACAAAATACAACTGGCGTGTGTGGTTTACATTACACCATTAAATACTGATTAAACGTTTAATTATACTGGAGTTAAAGCACGGAGGTAGTATAATATGTTATTATAGTCCCGATGTTGAACCTGCTGGAATGGCTGGGTCTCATACTGGAAGCAGATTATTTTACTCGGAGAGTTAACAACCTCGGGGCGTCATCTCATTGGCTAAGAAAAAGGCCTGTCCAGGTGAGACGTTCGACAGTCACCCTGAGACAGCTAAGACGGTTTCTTCACAAGTCCTACTGTCTTGTTTAAAAAGAAAAAAAAGCTCATAAAGCACTTTTGACGATGGGCTTGAGCGTGGAGAGCCACTTCAGTATTTACTCCTCTCTTGTTTGCTACTTAGACCTGGGGTGCCCCGTAACAATTTTAGTTATAGGTTTTCGATGACGACAGTACCGTGGTTTCATTTAAAATTCTTGCGATGTCTCGACCAATGTTATAAATTAGGATATAAAATCTAAAGACGCTTGAGCATCGCCTTTGTGAGTGGAACGCGATAGCGTTATCGGGCCTCGTTCGCATCGTCTTCTCATTCGATTCTCATGCTCTTCCTTCCAGTGAGCAGGAAGTGTGGTGACATGGCCTAGTCAGTAGTATGGCTCGATAACAGAGAAGTCGTGAATTCGAATCCCGCCAAAAATTCTTCGAAATTTTCTTTAAGACAAATGAATTACTTTATAGAGTGAAATAATTTGACACATGCGGAGACCTTTAATAGACCCCTTTCGAAATTCGCGTGCCAATTATTAGGAGATCAGAACCCCTGCAGAATGGCGGAACAACTGACATCGTGGAACGTGCAAGTCATTCCATAAGATAGCGAACGTCGAAGCGCGGCCGACGCTAGGAGCCGACGAGCCAATCAAACAGCATCGGAAGTGCAACGTCACTGTGCTCATGACCTTTTTCTGTGGGTGTGTTTTTCTTCTGCTCCAACCAAAGACATAAAGTGTGCCGTGACGTTGCGGTTTTATACCGCCATTGTACAGGGATTCCACAGCTGCAACAGAGGACAGTATTTCGAAAGGGGTCTATTTGCATTAGACCTCACGTTTTTTAATCACTTTCATTCAACGCGGGACGTCGCGTTTCACGCGAGCGTCGTGGGTTGTTCGAAATCCCCGCGTGAGCTCATGTGGCTGTAACGCGTCATGACCCTGTCGGCCAATCAAGATTTTCCTGTCACAGTGCCACCGACGCCGACACAGGCTTTTCTGCGACACGAGCTTCTTGACGCTAGGCGTTAGAAGTACAATTGCAACAAATATTTCATTCGTAATGAGATAATAGGGACCTTTAGCAAACCGTTGCCGTGCTCCGCGTACCGCACTACCGGGTATACCCTTTGAAGCATGCTTTTAAGCGCGCGCCCGAGTGGTACCGTGACCGCAGGGCGCGCGCTTAAAAGCATTCTTCAAAGGCCCCGGTAGTGCGGCACGCGGAGCACGGCAACGGTTTGCTAAAGGTCCCTAATTTCTCCCGGCGCGTGCGATGGTGAATAAACGGTGGGGCTAGAGCAGCCACACTGTAAGTCCGAATACGGCGTGGCGTGGAAGTTCCTCTGCTCCTTGCGCATCATGTGGGTTTGTTTACCTCCCATACGAACTCACGTGCTTCTGTTTACCCCCGACCTCCACCAATGTCGGTTCGTCCTTGGCTGCCTCGTCATCGCGCGTTCACTGGGCGTTCTCAATGTTGCCCTCTGATTAGTGTGCTCTTCCTCACGTTCCGATGCGCCGAACACGGAGTTTGGAACACTTGCTCGCAATATTGCTTCTGATTGCGATGGTTCTGTTTTCTTCCGTGCCTCACTACTACGAAAGATTGTTTTCCCAGAGGCACTCTACACATGTGCGAGCTTTTTTTGCCCCTTGCGGTTAATGAATGTGCATTTATTGCCGGAAAAATATATTTCCCCGTTCGTGAGTGTTTGGAAAAAGTGGTAACGTCGTCATCGGCAATTCAAAGTACCCCGGTTGTGGCTTTCGGAAATCCTATTTTTAGGTATTTTATCATTCACCCAGAAGCTTAAAGTTTTGTCTACAGAAACATGAAAGTTCTATCTATAGAAACAACAGCTAGAGGGCCTTATAGCAATAAACTGGGAGGTGAAAGTGACTCCCAATTGGCCGCCGCCATGTTACACATATTTGACCACTAAACACGTGACCGTGCAGTTTTACGTTCAGATTTCAACGAAGCACCACGCACAAATAATTGCTTATTAATGCGAAAGCATTAACTGTCACATGGAGCGAGCTGACGTCATCAGTATGAAGCGCGAAAACGGCACCTAGTTTCCCCGATCCCGAAGGAGCGAAGTAAACCTGATGGATTTCGCCTTTGGTTCCATTGGCTGGCACGCGTCGACGGGGCTCCCATCGGCCGCCGCGCTCGTTAGTTTCCACGACCGCACACCCCATGGCGCTGCGTGTCCATCAGCGCACCGTTAACACGGAGCGAACAAGGCACGGCGTAAGATACACTCTATAGGTGAGGACACGGCGGAGCTGAACGCGCGGCGCGAGGAATCAGATAGCGTTCGTTCGACGGGTATCCGAAAGGCTGCATCATTCCGCGGCCACCGTGCCTGCGTCTGACGGTGTTGCCGGCGGCCAAACGGCGAAACTGTGTGAGAGCGAAAAAAATTATCTCGTTGCCATGACAGCCCGGTACACAGTGGTCTTTCTGCATGCGCGACAACCTCACTGGAGCTCTGCGCGTGTGGAGCATGAAACGGCACGAGCCGTCTTGTGCACTGCTGCCTGCCTCCTGCGTCTTACACCGTGCCCACGGGTCGACTATAGTTCGTCTCACCTTAGTATGGACTATTGTTAGCCGCGCGTGCTAAAAGCGCGAGCTAGTTGCTTCGAATGAAGCCTCGGTGGCTGTACGAGCGCTCGTGCAGCGAGTGCTTTAGACAAGGCAGTCAAGGCTAGCCGCTCGCGCTAGCACAGCATTCGCGGTTAGTCCATGCTAAGGTGAGACGAAGTATAGTCATCTGCCGGCGCCGCTTAAAATCATAGTGAGAGAGAGAAAGAGAGAGAGAGTGAAATGCGAACTTTATCGGCACGTCGCCAAGAGCGCGCTGTCCTCACCTGAAGAGTATTATATTACACCGTGGTCCAAGGTCAGCGTGCTCAGGGGAGCACGCGCGCTGACCGGAGATGAAAAGTGGCCAGCAGACGGAAAAGGGAGCGGACAAACGGCTTGCAAGCTTTCGCATTCACAACTCATAAGAAGTGCCTATGTGTACATCAAGCTTTTGATATTCAAGAACAGTACCGACGAGATAAGTTATGTTTTGTTTGTTCCAAGTCCAAAATGTGCATTTACTACAAAATCTCGGGCAGCTTCGCAATGCCTCCGCTAGATGCCGTCAGCCGCGGTGCTGTATTTTGGCTTTTTGTCGGAGCTAGACACTGATCTCTAAGGCTAACTGTATTAAAAAAAAAAAAAAAACTTTTAGCTTTTCCACTCTAGTGAAGAAGGAAGACCAGCGAAGCTGTACTATGATGGGACGACCTCAAGAACGCCTTCTTGGACGACCTCAAGGACGACTTTATGGGCGACCTCAAGGACGACGCCTAGAGGACGACGTTTAGGATGACCTCAAGGACGACTTCTAGGACGACCTCAAGGACGACTTCTAGGACGACCTCAGGGGACGTCTAGGACGACCTCAAGCACAACGTCTAAAACGACCTCAAGGACGACCTGAAGGACGACGTCTAGGACGACCTCGAGGACGACTTCTAGGACGACCTCGAGGGCAACGTCCAGGACGACCTAAAGGACGACTTCTAGGAGGGCCTCTAGGACGACCTCAAGGATGATTTCCAGGACGACCTCAAAGAAAACCTCTCGGACAACCTCAAGGACGACGTCTAAGACGACCTCAAGGACGACTTCTGGGACGACCTCAAGGACGACATCTAGGACGACACTTAGAGAAATTCAGCCTTTCCACCTGGTGAAAACCAGAGCGGAAAGGTTGCCGCCATCTATGAGCGAGGCCGGCAAGCCGGTTGTCTTGTTGCCGCCGTCGCTCATAAATGGAGGTAACTGTCCAGAGTTTTGTGTCGACATTTGTTTGGTCCTGGGGAACCTAGCCCTTAACAGCTCCGCTGTAAAAATAGTTTATTATGTTTTTTACAGCGATAGCAATACAAATCTTGGCTCAGTTTTGCGTAAAAGTCGCCGGATTTGGTACGGTCACGTGTCTAGTGGTCGAAATTCTACAACATGGAGGCAGACAAGTGGGGGGTCGCGCTTTTCCCAGGTGACCGGGATACCAGTTTATAGCTCTAAGCCTCGTTGAACGGATATGAGGTGTCAGCCACTCTTGCTAGTTTTCGAACCGTTTTCGGCCCTCTGTAAAAGGCTGAAGTTCGGTAGCCTTCGGAATTTCCTTTTTACAGCGTAATTTCTAACGAATGGCCGTAATTTTGGAAAAGAAGTGAGCGATTGAACACGGCCTATGAGGCCAACGGCAAATGTCACTTCACGATTCTCGTTCTCTCTCTTTTTCACTTCGTTCCCTCGAGCCTCGAGCAGGGAAACCGAAGCGAGGAGGAGAGAAGCGAGGCCGCCTTCGCTCATTCTCAACTGTTCCAGGAGGATCGTGACGTCATAGTCCTCGCTTGATCGCGCCCTTCTTTTGCAAACATACGGCCATTCGTTTGAGATATTGATACACGAATGATGTTTTGAAGTACGTAGCGTTTCGTTAAGCGCTTCTTGGCCTTATTTTGCGAAATCCAAATTTTGGTTCAGCATATCCCTTTAAAAGGGTCATGAAACTATATTGGGTTAGAATATTCATGACTTTGCAGAGGCGTATTGGCCCTAGTCTGGCCCAAGTATACTCGCACAAACCGCCACTGATTTAGAAGCGTCTCTTTCGCGGTGAAATGTCAAGCATAAAAGAGGACTATTTATTTCAGTCTTGCGTTTGCGAAGCTTGATGACGTAATTTCGGGATCGAAACCACCCGCCTGACGACACTCGACCGCAGCTAATGGATTGGACACGAGAACTGCGTGAGCACTTGACTTGGGCTCGTAAAAATCAATGTCTCGGCAGACACTCGGCTCGTGTCCATCCACTGCAGTGGAGAGAATAGCCGAACTCTAACAATGCCTGGTGCTCAGCACGCGCTTTATTACTTTGCAAACACCAGCGCGTAGCTCTGATTAATGTTGGCGGCATTGAACAGGCACCAGCCCAGGTGGCCGCTGGTTCTGGCCCCGGGCTGAGGGGATGAACGATGCTCATATGTTTCTCGAGTTTTTTTAGGCGACTGCCCATTGCCTCGAAACAAAAACTAAGGCAAGATTACTCATGCATTAATGTTAGGGAGCAATTCTAAGTAGTATCGAGCAAGAGTAGAAAAATCGTTTCATGGCTCTTTTAAGTCGTCTTTATCTGACCTTGAAGATTACAAATATGAAATTTATATTTCAGATTGATGCGCCAAGTAGCCACAACGGCGCTTTCAAAATAACGCTGAAGCCCCTTCGTCCCGCCGCGTTCGGTGCGAGGAGACAATAATGACGCATTAGGAAAAGATCTCAACATTTCGCGCTTTCCACAAGTCGGACCCCAGCAGTCAAAAGCACTGCCCCCTATAAAAATAATTTGTGACTTTTTATTGAAAACGTGTTGACTTCTTCTTGACGCTGATTCCTTTCTTTTGATTTTGACTGCCTGCTGACATAATCAAAAGAAAGTTTGTTGATTTTGTGTTGAAAAATGTCTGAAGATTTCCTTCAGCCTGAGTCAAGAGAAAAGTTGTTGACTTTCTATTCACTTTACGTTGATTTCTTTTCTCCTTCCGCAACCTCGGCAGACGAACTAAGGGAGCGGAATAACGCAGCACAACGAGCGAGAAGGCAGGCTGTGAAATCCACCCACGGCGGGCTTAACGAGCAGCGGCGCAACACGCTAGGAGACAGAACAAAGCCTTTCGAAAGCGTGAGGCGCGAGCGGATCGCCATTTAATGCGTCTCAGGCGGCAAGAGGATGAGACCCTTCGACAACGCGAAGCAGAAGCAATACGTCGCAGGCAGCGTGCTTTCGCATTTTTTTAAGAACCTCTTCAGCCTCCATTTAACAAACCACTCGGAACTTTTAAGTATAGAAAATGCGAGTATGCTTTTCGCGCTGCAATTTGAGCAATGTACGACTATAAATATTCTCGTTTCCCAAAATAAGCGTTGAAATATTTTGGAACGTTCCAAATTTGTTCGAGTTTCGGTTAGTTCTTTACGTATACGCATTTCGGTGTTTGCGTACTTCCGCGCAAGTTTGCGTTTGACCGTGACCGATCTCAATCTGGCCGCCTGTGAACGCTTTAGACGAGATAGCTGCCATGGCCACTGAGGTCCTCGCATTGCGCCGTAGTGGAACGCAAGGTGTCGTAAGGCAATCGGCCACACTCGAACGCAAATATCTGAAGCAGGCTTTAGTGCGCTTGCGCGTACATTCTCGTTTATTTCTGGGTGGGCGTTGTTGGCCCGGAGGTAGGAAGCTTATAGAGGTGACGTTAGCTCACCAGAGTTGAAGCCGGTGGAGACTTCCGGTTTGGAGGTACTCGCCCCCAACGATGGCCAAAAAAAACGTACAAAACGCAGGTAGGCTATTGGCCAGAAAGGACAGTTCTGGGCACCCTCGGGGTCGTTCCCAGCTAACGCAACCTGTAGTTCCGGCTTCACGCGAGGTCATTTGGCTGGCTTGAGTCGGTATGTCTCCTCCTCTTCTTCCTACCCAGTGGTTGTCGGTTTCGACCAAATTCCGCTCTGAGGCAAGACGCCATCACTCGTCAGCATCGCCGCCAGCGCGTCGCACAGCGTTTCACACGGAGCGCGACGACGCCAAGACGGACGCGTCTGCCGCTTGGCGACATCTCTGGCCGAGCTTCAGCGTGTTTGCTGCTTGGGACGGGCCATCTTATTTACACTTTTATTATTTTTTTTTTTTACACAGTACCTACATCGCCAAGTGGGCATTATTGTAGGGGGTACATGGTACAGGACTGTTGATTGAACGAAGTGCAATAAAACTATCACAAAACCATTACACAAAATCAAAACAAGACAGCACAAAACAAAAAAAGCTACAGCAGACCACTATTAAAGGACGTCTAATAATGAGGAGGAAAGCATAGCATCCGAAGTCTTAGTGACCACATGCTGCGGAAGATTGTTCCAATCACTAATTGATTTTGGGAAATATGAGTTCTTAAACATTTGAGTTCTATACCTAATATTCTTTATTTTTAGTGGGTGGTCCACTCTTGAGGAAAGGTAATCAAGATTATGAAAAGTAGTTGTCCTTTACAATACCTGTTTGTCCTAAGTAAATACTTCTGAAAAGTTTCATTCTAAGATATTTTCTCCACGAGACCAGAGATTTCCACTCCAGTTGTTTCTTTAAATCTGTTATGCTTGAGCGAAATTAATAATTATTTGCAACAAAATGGGCTGCTCTATTTTGCACACGCTCTAATTTCGATATTAAATTTACGCAATACGGGTCCCACGCTGGACAAGCATACTCTAAGATTAGCCTAACATTAGTTACGTATAACAGTTCCTTAATATTTGTTGGGGCCATTTTGAAATTCCGTTTGATAAAATTTAAAACACGGTTTGCCTTTGCTGTTAATGCGTCGACGTGATTAGTCCAGGGAAGATTGCTGCTAAGATAAACCCCTAGATATTTGACATCAGCAAACTCCTGAAGGGCAACACCGTTCAACTGATATTTCGATAGATATGGCTCCTTTTTTGTTTGGTGAACCTAATATAATTGCATTTATTGATATTAAAAAACGTTTGCCATTTGTCACACCAGGTCATCACTTTTTCAAGGTTTGACTGAAGTAGAAGGGAATCATATTCACATTTAACCTGTCTATAGATTGCACAATCATCTGCCCATAATCGTACACTGCATGTTAGGTTTTGTGCTATGTCATTTATATGTTTCAAAAAGAGATGTGGCTCAAGTACAGACCCCTTTGGGACACCCGTGGTTACATCTGCGTAGGGATAATTTTGACCACCATGCGACTACGCATTGTTTACGATTTAACGAATAATCATTTATCCAACCAAAAAGATAGTCGGGAAGGGCCAAAAATGACAACTTGTGCATATGAAGTGAATGTGCTACTTTATTAAATGCTTTTTGAAAATCTCGGAGCAAGCAGTCAACCTGAACATTTTTATCTAGTGAAAGTGTAAGGTCATGTAAAAACTCAGTGAGCTGCGTAGTGCACGATAAACCAGCCCGAAACCGTGCTGAGACTTGGAAAAAAAAGGTATTGGACTCAAGGTGGTTAACCATATCTGAATATATGATATGTTCAAGTAACTTGGAACAAACGCAAGTTAAGGAGATGGGCCTGTAATTAGAAACCAGGCTTTTTTGGATTCATTCACGATGGATTTATCGTGGATTCATTCACGATGACGTCATGCGCGGACGTCGCATTCTAGGCGAAATTTTCCGGGGGAGGCGATTCCTTCCTCACCTGTGTCTGTGAACTGGGCGGCCTCCTGAGGAAAGGCACGTCGTACGTGTGCTGCGTCGGCAGGTCGGCCTGCCGGTCGTCGTCCTGGGCGTCGCCCTCGTCCAGAGGCCCGGCCCTAAGCCGTCCCGTCGGGGCCCACGTCTCCTGCGGCTGCGGCGCCCCCGTCCGCGTACATGGAGGCCCGGCTGCCGGCGTACGGCGAAGGGTAGTAGAGCTGCTCCCGGGACGCCACCTGGTCGGGCTTCTCCCACACGCTCATGGGCACCGTGTCCACGGCCTTGGTGTTCTCAGGCTCGTCCAGGTCGTCTGGGCCGGAACGCAAAGGTCGCAGGGTTCGAAGGGAGCTCAGAAACGAAGGGGTCGTAGCCTGAAGGCGAATCCTTCAAGCGCCATCTCGTAGATGTTATGGCGTCCGCCATTGTTGGGGCACGCACTCTGAGCGTCTATTGGACACGAGGTTCGCATCAGCGTTCGGAGCCAAATCGTCTTGGCTCGTGTCGAAAACCAGTTCTCAATTGTTTTCGATACGCTTCGTGCCCAAGAAATAATGTTCGCCATTTTTGCTCGATGGAGTTTTCAAAAAGCTCCATTGCACGACCTAAGAACAAAGTTAAGCCTAACGCGGTTTTACATTAAAAAAAAAAAAAAAAAACCGGCAGGACTTTAATTTTAGAAGTTTTATAATGCGTGGCATGAGATGTTTAAAGAGCCGATTGTTTGAATTTGTTTAGAACTGTCGAGTCGTGGTGTCAAGTTGCACAATGAGATCATGCGTCCTGATGTCACGCGACGTGCTGAAGTGACGTGACTTCACGATGTCAAGTCGTGGTGTGACATGATACATTGACGTCACGATACGTCAGGTCACGTGGCACAGTGACACGTACGCCTCGCAAAACCCCTTCCGGAGCACAGGTATATCGCTTAGTCCGGACAATTGGGAAAGCAAAAGCTGAACTGACAAAAGAATCTTATAGACATAACGCTAAATTACCCAAGCATCAAGGAGAGTGCAGGAAATAGCGTTCCACGCGCCGCACGCGCACGCCTTCCCCGTAAAAAGATGAAGTAAATAACCAAAATAAAGACTTGACAAAAGCGAGTGCAATGTTCCTTT
>JABSTQ010001278.1:0-58034 GCA_013358835.2 Ixodes persulcatus | reverse complement strand
ATGTGGTCGCCGCCGCAACCTCGGCAATAGGCAATAGCAAAACGTGTCCATCCACGCCAGTACACCGCAAACAAACTAAGGGAGCGGAAGAACGACATTCATGCTTTCGCCAAGGTATATGTATACCTTGCTTACGCGTTCACGACTCATTAAAAAAAAAAAAAAAATGCTTAGTTGTCCTTGGAATTTTTTTTTTTTCACATTTCTTTAAATGTTTTTTTGTCTTGCGTAGACCATTCTTCTGGATCGTCTGGTATCAAATTTTCCAGAATCAAAGCGTCCAATTTTCACCATTGACCCCGTAAGTGATGACGTCACAACAAGGCGTCGGGGTCCAAACAAACCGTTGCTAGGGACGTTGCTATGGGCTAATGCATGGAGATTCCACATGAGGCTAGATTTTTGCTTACAAGTAAATATTTTTTTGTAAGCAACCAAACTTCTTGATATATAATTATGAAGATGTTCTTGTCGTCTCAGTGTCGTATTTCAACAATGAAAGCCATTTCTCAAGTATTACACTCCGTTTTGCTTTGGTAGCAGACGACACGATAGATTTGCTGGCCTCTGTTGCAGCGGGCGTCTTCATTGAAATGCGTCGATAAACAAGCGACAAAAACAAGTGGATTGCCGTGGCCGTAAAGGCCTCCGCAATGTGTGTGTTTTGTTTTCTGTGAAGAACCCAGCTTAGTTCAGAGAGGTGAAAATGCCGTAAAATCAAACCACGTCATGCAGATCATTTACGACGATGACTTGAAGTGCATTACCGGCGTAGTGCAGGCCAATATTAGAAACAAATCGTACGCCGTCAAGGGTTTATTATTATTATTAAGGTTGTCAGGTTATTGAAGAATTTCATGTCTATCGCGATTTTTCAGTAACCATTGCAGCGATCATACAACCAGATACGACGCACCCTCGCATAGCGCGAGTCCACAAACAAAGCGATCTTTTAGCAGACGATCATCTCGATTGACGCCCGGGCGGACTTTCGATCAACCATATTTTACATCGCACGCCACTATGAATTATTTTAAGTTACTGAAAATCATTATATTTCAAACAAATGCAATATCAGAATATCGTCCCACACGATTCAAACGACGGCGCCGGCTTGGCCGGCCGGCGTGTGGCAGACGGCATACTTCTGCTGCAGGCATCTTGAGGACCGGAAGTTGCAGTCGTAAATATTTCAGAAAGCAAGCGATTACCGGCACACTTCTGTCGAAATATATATGAAATTCAAGCTTTCTATATGTGTGATCTTTAGAAGTTTAAATTGTACTCCTGATTTTTGAACGGTCGGGTTTTAGTAGCGAAACCTAGCCACATGTATTTGTCCATAACAACGACTCTGGCAACGGTTTGTTTGGACCCATAACGTCACACCTACGGAGTCAATTAAGTTATAATAGTAATTATAATTAATATCGTGTTATACAAGCAGGTCAGACACGACGAAAAGATGCAAGACCGAAACCGTAAAGGCGAGAACGCGGAACTCATGCAAGGACGAGTTACGCATCGACATCGCTAGCACGTCTCGTCAGGTCACGTTCGGAAGCTTTTAAAAGGCGAGACTCGAGGAGAGGTGCAAAGCCACCATGTTCGTTTACCGTCCGTGTTTGTTTGCCTGGTGAAGCGAATAACTTAAAAGGAAGCAGCACCTGCTTCTTGTAAGCTATTCCTGGTAGACAGAAAACACGTGCTGGTTCGTCAAGAAAGCTTACGAGGCGTCCGCCGTGCCCTGTACGGAGCAACGCTTCCCATCTGTTGGGGGGCGAGCGTGCAACGCATCCCCCGTGGTTCGGTTCAAAAGCGACGGGGCCGCGGAGCATTTCAAAACGTACGTTGTGTTTTCGGAAAGCAGTGCCCCTATAATTTGCATCTGATGTGAATAGTGCACGCATTGAACAGAGCCCCGGAAGCGAAAGTGCCGGTACCCGCCTCGGACGAGCCCGGAGCGAAGTCTCGTGCGGTAACGTAAACTCGCCAAGTGATCGTCAGACTTCCTTGAACGAAGTACATCACAACGGTGCCTGAAACGATGCCAGTTTAAGCAAGTGAGTACGAGATCATGATTGACCCGGACTATGAGAAGCGCCTGCTACGTCAGTACAACGGACAATTGACACCTACTACAAGTCCTGTGAGTACCCCACCCCACCTGTTTTTGCAAATTCTGTGTACGTTTTGCGGCGGCGTGATCGAGCGTGCACCACAGCAGTAACGAGTTTACGCGTTCAAGCGTTTCGTCTAGTCTCATGTTCCAACGATAACGATGTGCCGTGTACGCAAGGAATGCACTATCTTGAATCCGTTTTCAAGGCGTTATCCCCGTGAAAAATAAATAAAAAGATTAACGGAGGAAGCGTGTCCGCGTTTTAAATTCTCGTTCTAGATTCACCGCGAATGTAGAGCATTTCGTCACAAGAATGACACGTCCGAGCAAGATTTCACAAGAAACTCGTGAAGTAGGTGGTCGAGCCCAAAACAAGATAAACCAAAAAACTTAAAAAAAAGGTCAGCTGGAAAGAAGTAAAAAAAAAAAAAATAATTGGGACATCCTTTGATAATCGTCCTGTTTCATTTATCAGTTCCTCTTTAACTAAATAGGACTGACCTTTCCAACACATCTAGTTTGTGCTGTGCGGGGTAATCCCAAAACTGCTTCTACGTTGAAACTTGCAGCGGCGTCTTCAATCTGCGAGGCACCCCTAGCCTTCTCAAAACAATTTGCATGTAGCTTTTCAAGGCTGCATGCAAGGCTACAACTCTTTTTGTTATTGTGATCTCGTGTCGATTGTGTTGTTTACACAGCTCTAAAGTAGTCTTCGCATTTTTGCTTCCACGAGAGACATCCAAAGTGTTTTGTGTTTGTTCCTCAATCAACATACCAAGCTCAGCCATTTGACTTTTTTTTTAATGACACAATCTTGTGCAGAAATAGCACAGTTGAGAGAAGTGTTTTATTTCTCAAGCTTACAAAACTTTTACAGAAGTAAATTATAACACAGAGAACCTTATGTACATATAAAAATTAAAACACTGAAAAATTCTCCAGTTTTGGTCGAAGCAAGCGAAAACTCCCGAGAAGCTACGAATATCGGACAGAAAAGTAACTGCACAAAATTCCAAGTTTAGCAGGAAATGAACTCGGAGACCGTTAGAACCAACAACCACAGCACATTCGATTTGAAATTTTTTCTGACGAGTGAAATGTGGAACGTGTTTTGGCAACCTAAACTGACTGACAGTGCGCCTGAAGGTCGAGAAGTTGAACGAACTGCGGGATAGGACATGCGGACGAGAGTGTGGTGGCCGCCATTATATTTGACTCTTGCAGTTCCTTTTCCATGATCCGGCATGCACTTAACTTCTCTAGACGTTGCGCGTGCTCTTTGCTACCGCGACCCACACTCTGTGCTGCTTTGGTTGTGTGGAGCATTAGAGCGTGTGAACAGGCAAAAGTGAAGATAACTGTAAATAACATGAGTGACTGATAACTTAAGATTTCATTGTCTTGTGAAATGAAAGCATCGGGAGACATTTTAAAATTAGATTTCACACAACTTTGGGTGCAAGAAGAGCCGTGTAATCTTATGGGTGGTATTCACTGGCTGCCATAGCTGAGCTCGCTGCTGCTGTTGCACCACCACGGAAGAGAGAGAAAGGAGAAATCTGCTTCAGTACAAATTTTGAGTGATGGGTTAATCTTCCATAACCTTCACGAGGGAGAAGAGCGACGTTTGGGGAAGTCTGGGACATGCAAAGGAAAGTCCCGGTGAGAAGAGAGTTTCTCCTTCTCCTCTTCTCTTGTCTTTGCCAGAGAGCAGACGGGAAACTCGTCCTGAGCATGTGCTGTTGGCAGTCACCTGAAATATGGCGTCCGGTGAATACCAGCTGTATCATAATATCCTGGGAGAAAGCCCACCGAAAACCAAGAGCCGATCGGGTAAAAATATGGAGTGGGATAACGTTCGGTGTCCAATCAAGAAAAGTTGAGTCGTGTGTCCCTTCCAAGCTTGTTATCGTGGCGTGGGTCAACGAAGCAAAGATATCTGTACTTCCCAGTCAGCAGTGTTCGCTTATATCCCGCCATAGCTAACTACCCGCATGTTCGCCAAGGCCATCATTCATCCCAACACTACTCTTACTAGGAGTGGGCTATCTTTCGCTGTTGAAAAAGATATAGCAAATCAGGCCAAACATGGGGGTGGGCTATCTTTCGGGAGTGGGGCATCTTTCGAGATTTTACGGTAGTGTGATCCGGATGCTCTCAAGTCACATTGCACTTCCATATGTTTTGTGACATCTCGTGTGTTTTACAGTGACGGGAATATCCCACTGTTCAGTACAAATGCAGTAGGTCTCGTTTTGATTACACTAAACATTTGTCATATGCATGTTGGTACTTGTCATAAAAACAGCACATTCTTTTGTTCACATCGAGCCTGGAAGAGACAATGTCCATGTCTGCTCTGCATGGTGAGCGTCACAGCAAACGTGGCGCAGATCGTTTACATAAACATCGTGACGTTTCCCGTCCTCGAATGATGGTTACTTTAATGGCTGTCTGGACCGAAACAAAGTTAGTTAAAGAATAGATGACCAGAATGATATGTAGATGCTCAATCTTGCAAGTAAAATCAGTTGCACACAACTTTTAATGTGTCACATGTATCTTATCACTCCGGCCTTGCCAGCGCGTTGGTTCTCCATATCCGTCCTGGCTGCGAAGGACAAGGGTGATTCACGCGGAATGCAACTTCATAAAATTGTAAAAATACGGTTAAGAAATTCTTTCCTGACCTCATAGCCTTCTTCTTCTCCACTTTATTTGGTTAGTTTTTCACCGTGAGTGTGATTCGCTTGCGGGCGTGTGAAGCGAGTGGAGTGCACCAAACACGTGAGAATGTGCATCAGCATACCATGTGTGCTGCAATGGCGTGCCACAGTCTTGTTTGCACACTCTCGCAAGCCTCTGGGCTGAGTCACTGGTATGTCAGACATTTCGGTGTATACATATCTGCTGAAACCTCCCAGCCATAAAATTAATAAAAAACCTTTAGGAGTGTTTTATGCTCTTCACCCTGATCATAAACGTAGAACGAGCCCCACAAGGCTATTTGTTTCTTTTTTAAACTTGCCTGTGAAATAAGCTCGTAATGCAAGGTTATGCCATGCAAGCCTGTCTTGGTTGTCGGTCAGACCTGTCGACCTATTCCTCTTTGCCCAAATGGAAATTTATTACTATCACTTATTTTTGTTCGGGTAAAGTTCAAACAACTATTTCCGCGTGTCAAGGTTTACAGATACTTGAGTTAGCACGCGCCGACTCTGAAGAAATACGAATGCAGTTTTCAGAATGGGCAGTAAACAGGTTGTCAGTGACCTCTACCTGTAATGTCCTGTAATGCGTAGACTGCGGTAGTAAGGAGCAATTGGTTCAATTTGTTAGAAGACATTATACAGTGGTTTCGGGGGGGGAATGAGAACAGACTGTTTAATAATTTCTCGCTAAATTTAGCAGGGAAATGGACGTCACGATGTCGAGTTGTCGTGTTACGTGATTACTTGACATCACATGATGCAGACTTCTCCGCAAAATTTAGTAGGGAAGTGCAAGGACAGACAAAAAACTTTTTTGGATTAGTGCGTTCCGTTAGAGTACGTTCTATGCCCTAAGGAAACCACAGCTTCTGCCCGAATACAGGCGCGTCAGACAGCACTCAATTTTCACACGCTCATTTTTGAAAAGCAGTGAAACTCGGAAGCTAGGAGCCCAAAGTATGAATTGCAAGCTTCTTCGTTTTATTTATGCTTCAACCAAATACAAAAAAAAAAAGACAGATATGCACATTGTTTTAAAGACATGTAAACGGAGACGGACTGCATGCATGTTGGTCCAGCTATTTTATTTTCCCAGTCTCTGGTTGAAGCATGAATATCATTCCCCAGCTCGCCTCGGTTTTACTGTTTCATCATTGTTCATTTTTTCATTGACATTTCATTTTAATTAATTTTACCTCAAAAGCATCTGCAATGCATTACATGCGGGTGAAAGCACGTAAATTGGAGAATTTGCAATATATATATATATATATATATATATATCTGCATACATCTAAACAACAATTATGATGTCCTATATACAGGGTGTACCTTGAAACGCGGGCCAAATTGTTCCTGCAAAAAAAAGTATGCATCGGATTGAACAAAGTTTAAGGTCGTTTTGGTTTCTACCAAAACGACCTTAAACTCATTTTACAAATATAAAAGGCACACATGGCACTTTTTTGGCATTCCAAAAAAAAAAAAAAACACATCTAATTTGGACACATTCTTATGTTTTGGTTTTTCATCAGATCGCGTCTTTGTGCCAGTGGTCCTGCTTCCCCCCCCTCCCTCCCCCCCCCCCAGGTTCTGAAACGTTTCCTGCGTGAACTCCTTTGATCGCCATGAAAGACCCGAGCCATCGAGGGCAATACTATTTTGATACATACACATCCACAACACACTAAAGGACGGTTCACATAGCCCCGTTTTCTTAGGTCATGTTACATTACGAAAGCTCGCGTCTTCTTACGCCACAGGTCACTGGGACGTCTGTGCTTCTTATTAAGTGCAGCTACCAGTTCAAGGAGATGGCCTGGCGCGCGACATTCAAGACGCGGATGTTTCAGGTGACTTGTATGTGATGCAAGAAGACGTGAGGAAAGGGTGCTATGTGAACCAGCCTTTACGATTGAGTGCCTTACGACCTCTTATAATATCTTGTAATTTCCGTGTGTCTCCCTTTTTTTTTTCTTGCGCATCATCCTTTTTTTTTTTTGGCTCGAAAAATGTTTTACAATGTTACAAACAACCATTTCTCATAGAAAGTATGTACATCTTAATCACTCAAATACCTAAAAACGTTGGTTCTGGTGAAATACAGTTCTGGGGCCACCTCGTGGATCGTACCAGCACGTTGTGTCATCGCGAGAGCTCGTAATGCGCTTGATCGTAAGCAGCCACGAGCGTGTGAACCAGCCTTTCCGGTGATGTGGTAGTCGTTAATGGTTTGAGCGGAGCGGACGGAGCATGACCCCGGTGTTTTTGGGGGGGGCGGCGTCCAGGTGGCAGTGAGCCGTCTCTCTCCGCGCTATGGCGGTGTGCTCCTGGGGGACCGCTTCATCCCGAGCCGGGTGGGCTCCAACTGGCAGCTGGGTCTGGCCCGCATTCCGGACGGGGGCCGCAGCGCCACCCCCAAGGCCAAGGACGCCACCGACGGCTCCAAGGACAGCCTCGCCTACGCCTGCCTCATTAAGAATGAGCTGCTTGGTGCCGGCATCGAGGACGCCAAGGTGGGTGCACGTGCTGTTACGTTCGGCGGTGACGACGACGTCTCTGCAGTCCAGGGTTGTTCTGGAAGCTTTTTCTGTCCGGCAGCCAGACTAAGAGAGTTGCTTGCTCGTTGTCGGTGCAGCCGAATATATCTGCTCCAGACAAGCGCTTTCGCCCCCCTGATGGGTCAGAATTCAGCCCGCACATATCGCATATTGCAAGAGCGCGCCAATAAAAGAGAATTCAACCAGCGCGTATCACATATCGTGACAGCGCGCCAACATAAGAGCTCCAGATGGTGTTGGACGTTTTTGGAACGGGCACTCTGCTTCGTGACTTGGGGCGAGCATTGCACTTCGCTGGTGCTTTGGTGCTTGGAACGCGTCTCCGTCTGGTGTGTTTGGCGCACCGAAAATGGACCTGGAGTGGCAACGAACAATGTCACAAAAGCCAGAGTGTCGCGCTGTCGCACGTCGCAGTCTTGGGGCCAAGCGTAGATGCTCTGGAAAAATGCGAGAAAGAACAAGTGTGTCGCTGTCGTCGCGGTATCCCAGCTGCTGGCTGCCAAAGCTTCCATGGACTGTCAAAGCTAGAGAGCGACCTGCGGCTGAACAGACTTCTGCCACAGACTCCAGCGCTAGGGAACCCAGGGCCACCCTAGGGTAACTTTAGGGGAACCCAGGGCTACCCTAGGGTAACTCTAGGGAATCTAGGGCCCCGGGACCCCGGGGATACCCAAAGGTAACTTTTGCGATCCCGAGGCTATCCTAAAGCGACTTTAGGGAACTTTCTGCATAATGACATAATTATGTGGAAATCGATGGATTACACTTTAGGACGCGGTAAACACACCGGTCGGAGTCGCATTTCAGGCACCAAACTTCCGGTACAGATGTGAGTCTAGAAAACTCGTCCTGTTTGGACAGCCCTCGACTCGGTTTCGAGCAATGCGCGTGTACGAGCGCGTGCCAACGGCACCCGCAGGAGCCGACGGACGAGCGGCGGGCATCCCAGGGGCAGTCTCCTCCCCGCAACCTGTTCCGCTATGGCCCCAGCCGGGGCCCGGAGCCCTGGTCCCCCTACAGCCTGTCGCCCGTGAGCGGCAAAAGCCAGAAGCTGCTCAGCTCGCCCCGCAAGCAGGCCCGCAAGATCTCCAAGATCCCCTTCAAGGTGCTGGATGCGCCCGAGCTCCAAGATGACTTCTACCTCAACCTGGTGGACTGGTCCTCTACCAACGTGCTCAGCGTGGGGCTCGGGTCCTGCGTCTACCTCTGGAGCGCGTGCACCTCCCAGGTGAGCTCTCCCGTTGCATCGCTGCAGGACTTGGGGTGGGGTGGGGAGGGGGAATTGTCACGAAACGCGCTGCACCTCGAAGGGAGTGTAGAGTCTGGATTCCTGAAAGCGTGACTACCTGCGAACGTGCTGTTTACATTAGGTTGTATTCGGGGTTCTCCCCAGAAATACTTGAGATCTGGACATGTGACAATTTCCAGGGTGTTGGGAAGAGGAGGAGGAAGAGGGGGAAATCGCTGCAACTTTTAGTGTTCTTGGCATTTCCTCTACCCCACAGCAGTGATTTTGTTTGGAGGGATTATGCAGTTCTGTTGCATTGTGCCACACAGGTCTGCTAAACTCGACAATCTGGGATGTCGTGCATTTCCAAGATAAGCGTCGTCCACCGAAGGCATAGAGGTGGGCTGGACTTAGTAGAAATGGGCAGTCAGCCAGACTGGTGGGCGACAAAACCACTGCCACTCACTCTGGGGAGAACCTGGGTTGTACCGCGATTGCCACAAAGGTTATGGTGTATTTATTTGTTTTGGCTCACGGGCAGGTCCTAGCATCAATGTCACTGGTTCTGGCCACCCAGTTACTCGAAAAAAAGAATTGTAGAGCCCTTCCACTTCATGTGAAGATGGAGGACCAGCGAAGCTGTTATCTTTACGACGTCTGGACGATGCCTAGAGGACGATGTCTAGGACATCCTCAAGGACGACTTCTAGGACGACCTCAAGGACTACTTTTAGGACGACCTTGAGGACAACGCCTAGAGAACGACGTCGAGGAAGACTTCAAGGACGACTTATAGGACAGCCTCAAGGACGACGTCTAGGATGACCTCAAGGACTAGGACGACCTCGAGGACGATGTCTAGGGCGACGCCTAGGACGACGCCTAGAACGACGCCTAGAACGACCTTGAGGACAATGCCTGGAGATGATGACGAGGGATTATGACCTCACAATCTAATAATGCCAAGGCAGCCCGACTCATGCTGGTTACCCCCTCTTTTTGTTTTTATTTATTCATACTTGCCACGACCAATGGGGAGTTTTCTGTTGACATGTGAGGATGTATTTTTTCTCAGACCCTAGCGTATAACAGCTTCGCTGTAAAAGTTTTCTGATGGCAGCACAAGAATTGGGAAGCATAGTGAGGGCAGCCGCCCTTCCTCGCATGCACGCAGGTGACTCGTCTCTGCGACCTCTCGGCGGAAGGCGACTCTGTGACGTCAGTGGCTTGGGCAGAGCGAGGCCACCTGGTGGCGGTGGGCACCCACAAGGGGCTAGTTCAGGTGTGGGACGTGGGGGCCTCCAAGCAGACCAGCCTGCTCCAGGGGCACTCTGCCAGGGTCGGGGCTCTGGCCTGGAACGGGGATGTGCTCTCGTCCGGGTCCAGGGACCGCCTCATCCTCCAGAGGGACGCGCGCACGGGTGCGGCCACGCCCGAGCGACGCCTGCAGGTACCGTGGCCGGCGTTTCTGAGCGCGCAGCCGGGGAAGGGTTACTCCCGAGAGGAAAGGTGGTGGACAGACTCAGTGAGCAGCTCCTCCAGGTTTTCTCCATCTGGGTAACTCTGGGTTTTCCAGTTACCTTATGGTAGCCCTGGGTACTCCTAAAGTTACATTTGGGTAGACCTGGGTTTCCTAGAATTACGCTAGGTTAGTCTTGGGTTCCCTAGAATTACCCTCGAGTTAACCTGAAGTTACCTTAGGGTAGAACTGGGTTCCCTAGAGTTACTCTAGGGGTAACCCTAGATTTCCTAGAGTTACCCTAGGGTAACCCTGGGTGTCCTAAAGTTGCCAAAGTGTAGCTTTAGGATCCCTAAAGAGAGGAAAGCGGTTTTCTTTTTTCCTGCTAGTGGCTTCGATTGTAAGCATAGTCACATATCTGCTTCCTACGTGCTGATTGGCTCACTGGGACTGTAGCCATCACTGTCTTCCAAGTTCCAGTGAGGCGGAGTACAGTTTTAGAGACTTTGGGCCAGTGTTGACAAATTAGCAGTTTTCTCGCTAAATTTTGTGGTTTTCTAAGCAGTCTAGCAGGAAAAATATCCGTCTTGCGGCCGGCGTAATTTCTAGTGGTTTTCAACTTGTGTTAGGGTTTTTTACATAGCGGTCTTAATAATTTTTTTTAAATTTATGTTTTTTTATAACTTGCTCAATTTCTGCACAAATCAGTCATAGGGTCGTCACTTTCGTTTACTGGCAACAAAATTGTTTTCAGTGAGAGTCACTCTTGCGACGCCATTCAGACATTACAGTGACAAACCTCGAGACATGCCTTCAACTGATTTGTGCATGAATGTATGAAGGAACACATGGGGTCAATGGAGCTCTAAGCTTTCAGTCCAGTTACGGAAAGCTCCAGGCGACGTTAGACAGGTCAGATACCCTGGAAAATAGAGCTCTTTTCAAAGCATGTGAATTGGGTCACTGGAGCTTTGAACAACCACAAAGTATTGCTCTAGACGTAGGAACGATGGAGGTGTGCTTCGGCAGGTATGGCTGGAAACGCACCTGGTAACACCAGCACCTGGTAACAGTAAGATCATGCGATGGACATCATTCTGTGCATGGAAGTGATCTGCGTCAAACATACTTAGCTTCCTTCTAATGCTTCTTTTATTTATGGTATTGTTTTGAGACTAATTATAGCAATAAATTGTGTGTACCTAAAATTTAGCGGTTTTAGCAGCTTTTTGGGGGAATTTCTACAGCAGGTTTTAGACTAATTATAGCAATAAATTGTGTGTACCTAAAATTTAGCGGTTTTAGCAGTTTTTTGGGGGAATTTCTACAGCAGGTTTTAGATTTTCGAGTTGGGAACACTGCTCCAGGCCACGCAACTTGTCCTGACGATATCCAACACTGCCTGGTGATACAGTGTAATCCACTTATTACGATATCACATATAACGATATACCGCTTATAACTATCAGTTTATAGAGTGTCTAAACTAGAAACAATGAGTTTCTAGTCCAGATGCAATGATAATCGGGATTTTTCATTATCGTTATAAGTCGATTGCACTCTAGTTACACAATGCAGAGGGGAAGCACATTAGCTCAAAAGGGCGACGGGAAGAATGATACTTCTGCTTTCTAGGCTAGGTGGCGCAAGCTACCGCCCGTCACAAAGGGTACAGCCATTAGCACCCACCCGGTATTATCGGCAGTACCTCCGACACTGTCCTCGTCTCGTTCCCAGGGCCACCGGCAGGAGGTGTGTGGCCTCAAGTGGTCGCCGGACAACCAGCACCTGGCGTCGGGCGGCAACGACAACAAGCTGCTGGTGTGGAACCTGAGCAGCAGCTCGCCCGTGCAGAGCTACACGGAGCACGTGGCGGCTGTCAAGGCCATCGCCTGGTCCCCGCACCAGCACGGCCTCCTGGCCAGCGGAGGAGGCACGGCGGACCGCTGCATCCGCTTCTGGAACACCCTCACGGGGCAGCCCATGCAGTGCGTCGACACCGGCTCGCAGGTGGGCTCGCATAGGATTGCGTCGGCCCTTCTCGCCTCGTACAAAGCGAGCTTTCGGCCAAACATCGACGCAGCGCTCGTGCGTAATCCGTGCCTCGCGTTTGGCGCCGCAGGCCTTTTTGTATACGTGGCGTTTGCCAAAGGCTGATGGGAGAGGAGGATCAGCAGGAAAGAGTGGCGGGCTTTAGAGGCAGCCATTCTGGATTTAGCCTCAGTTGCTCGTATAAAGAATGCAAAGGAGGCTGATTCTCGGAATGCTACGAGCCACAATGAATAGTCTTTATAGGATTCTCAAACGGTCGGAAGATATTTCTTGCAGGCCTGCTTTTCGGGTCTGCAGGTAGAATTCTACAAAAAGATGTCTCGAAAATGGATACGACAAAAGCCGTGTTTGCCTGCTTCCATTTTATGCATCGCGAGTGTTTCTTGTCTGTTATGCCCGTTTCTTTTTGTACAGTAGAATCTTTTTGCGGTAAACCTTGCTTTTCATTTTTTCCGGAAAAACCTTTATTATGCGAGAACCTTTATTATTTGTGCCAGTCGTATGTGTACGCATACTTGAAGTTTGCATCGCTATGTTTGGATCTTTATTCTATCACTTTCAACTGCACAGAGATTCTACTACCGTAACATCCCGAGATAGCCCACCTAAAAGCAAGAGCAAATCGGGTGAAAATGAGGAGTGGCCCGAGTTTCGGAGTGCAATCAAGAAAAAAAAGAAAAGGTATTTTTGTATTCTGTGATTGCCAAACTTGTTTGCACATTGAGAAGCAATGGAGTTTAGACAGCTGTCCTTCCCAGTCGGCTACGTTTGCTTATCTTCCGCCGTAGCTAACCAACCCATTTCCACAACTGGTGTCAGTGCGGGGGAATACCTGGCAAGCTTGCAGTTAGTTGTATGCGCTGCCCACATGAGCAACATGCTGTTGGCGGCCGAAAGATCCATTTGTGACGTAACGACTGGTCGGAGGTTTTTTGTGTTTTCTCGCGTTTAGTTACAACTTTGAGGACAATGGACGTGATATTCAGATTCATGGGATAAAAACGCTCATTAATTCACCTCCAACTCATTTTTTTCAAGAACCTTTTCAGCCTCCCTCTAACTTACCCATTCCATATTGCGCGACTCAGGCAGGCTTTAGAGTCTGGTACGTCTGCCACGCAGAACAAAATAAAGCAGGCATTCTGTTCCAAAGCACGCTCAAAGCTAGTGCCCGGGTCTCCAGGTACTCACACTCAAAAATTCTACTTCGCAATTGTAGGGGCTCGAACCGACAAAAAGCGGTCCGCTCTCTCCCGCCGCAGGTTTGCAACCTGGCGTGGTCCAAACACGCTTCGGAGCTCGTGAGCACGCACGGCTACTCCCAAAACCAGATCCTGGTCTGGAAGTACCCGTCCCTGGCCCAGGTGGCCAAGCTGACGGGACACTCATACCGCGTCCTCTACCTCGCCGTGTCTCCGGACGGCGAGAGCGTCGTCACGGGGGCCGGCGACGAAACGCTTCGCTTCTGGAACGTCTTCAGCAAGGCCCGCTCCCAGCGGGAAGCCCGTTCAGCGCTCAGCCTCTTCGCCAGCATCCGCTGAATGAGCGTCGCCGCCCAGCGCAGTTCGGCGTCGGAGTGAAGTACGGACACATGGGTTGGGGGATTGGAGGGCAAAGCTGTTTATTTGCCGACACGACGACTTCTACTGCTTTTGGAATGTGTCCCAGGTAAAATAAATACTTGGAAGGAGAGACGCGCGTCCCTTGACACGGCGGCCACATTCCCTCTGTGGCGTTGGTTGGCTCGGGAAACGGGCGCAGCCGCGTCATTTCGAGCGGCCGAGTTAGGTTGAGTCGAGTTTATCGTGGGGGGGTGAGGTCGCGGGGGAAGGGGGGTGGTGGGTACCTATTTACAGTGTGAGAGGGAGCGAAACATGCGAGCCTAAACGAGGTGTGGCCGTCGCTTAGGAAAGCGGGCTTCCCTCTCCCGGAACTCGCGTTTCTGAGACCGAAGCTGCGGCGGCACAGTCCGCTGCAGGGAAGACGCTTCCAGTTAGCACATTGTAGCGAAGGAGGGTTAGTTCAAAACCCGCCAGTTAGGGAACTTTCGCACGTGTTTAGACGTCTCCGGTGACGTAATAACTGAACTTGCCGGCGTAGCACCACGTCAATACTTGCCTCTTCGTCTCTTTTTTTTTCTCACAAAATTGTTGTTTTTCACTGTCCTTGTCAGTCCCTCTCGTCTTCCGACAGAGCGGCCCTCAGAGGTTGCACGGCCATGCCGGCTTCACTTTCATTCACACCTTTCGACGCACTCTTCAACTTCCTCAATTACATCGCACGACAAAAGCGGTTGCAGATGGCCACGTACTAGCCTTTTTTCTGAGCCACTCTTGCCCCCGCACATTTTCCCGTTTCTTTCCCGCCGTCGCAACGGCTCCGACGGTTAGCGGACGAAAGGTCGGAAGAAAACACCGTTGCCGGACTGCAATCATTTGGCACCGCCAGTGTATTCCGGGTTGCTGTAGTCCACAAAGACGCGCACGACCTCTCCCGAGTAACGGCGCTGGTGCGGCATGAAGTAGAAGTCGGGGTTGAGTTCCTGCGGCTGGTGCTGCGTCCGCTGCGTGGTCGCGTACGGGTTCGCCTGCGGCCTGACGGCGGCGGTGGAGCCGCGCTCGTAGGTGGCGCTGGCTGGTCGGTGCGGCGCCCCCGCGGGGGGCCCGAGGTCGTCCTCGGCGCGCAGCGCGAAGTTCTCGTAGCTGTAGTTACTGCTTGCGGTGGTGGAGTAGTCCTTCCAGTGAGAGCTGGCCAGCAGCTTCTCCTGCGGGGAGGGAGAGAGGATGTCGGGAAATGCTCTTTCGTACGACCTAGAACTACCGATACCCCATTCACACGATCATGAAGGTACCTATAACGTGGGTATTTTTACGGGCAACGGCGAATCGGTTTATGTTCTTACCTGCATGGCACGTGCTCGGAATTTAAGAGCGTCGGCTGATTTGCCAATAGACCCTTTTCAAAGGTTCATTCGCAAACCTTGGCCGACGCTATTTCTTGGGCACGAAGTATGTGATTGAATCCGAGCCTTCGCCGAACACAGCCTAAGAGCTGCACTCTAAAACAAGGAAATAATGGGTCTATTGCGGGGGGATTTATGTTATAAGTAGTACCTATAGCAAGCCGTCTAAGTGGGGTAGAGATAAACCGTACCGCGGAGCAATGTCACTCCAGCCCTCTTCTCGCATAGGATTGCCAGCTATAGCGAGCTTTCGCCTACCTGCCTAACGGAAAGTGCCTTTGGTCGTCCCATTTACCAAAACAGTTTGACCAAAACAGCCCTTCCCTCATCGGCATTCAGTGCATCTCAAGGCAACAAGATGGTGGCTCTCACGAGCCGCCAGCGCATGAACAAATGTCACGTGACACAAATGAACAAACGGCTGGCATCGGACTCCGGGGGAGAGAAAACTTAGCTACAAAGACACTTAAGACTGCTAACGTGTCGGAATGCGAAAGCATTCGTATACGTAGCATATTCCTACAAGCTGCGCGCCACGCTAAGCTCGGCTGTGCGGCCTCTCCGGAGTTTGCCCAGGCCGGCTCTGCGGCCGGCCGCTCTGCAGAGCCCGGCCACCCTCTCCCTCTTACCGGCGGCTGGGCCGCTGCGCCTTGGAGAGGGCTTCTCTGTGGGGTGGCATTCCTTGGAACTATGCCGTGCGCCAGCCAATGGGAGTTTATCCATGAATTTGCTGCTACAGACTAAAGGCTTCGCTCCATGGGACAGGGGAATTTAGGTGCCGTTTGGCGCGGCTTAAAAAGCTGATAGCGCCTGTTCGCTCCATGGGACAGTTAATGCTTTTGCATTAAAATATATACTGTTATTCTCAAAGTAGCTCCTGGGTGACTCAACTATGAGCACACTCCTCTCCTGCTAAGAGTTTCTTGTTCAAGAAAGACTTTTCGAAATTTTGTATCGCGCTAAATATTTGGAGTAGCAGGTCATTGGAATGCAACACTATCTAAAGATTTCATTCTGTGATTTCACAAAAGATGCACGCTTTAGGCAACGACGCTAATGTGATGTGAGCTAAGTTTTAAAAGGCAACTCTGGTCATTTCCAAGAAATCTGAGTTAATGGTTGAATATATACCCTAAGGTGGTAATAAACGGTTCTAGTACTTAATTTTTTAATATGAAGAAAGCAAAACACAGACAGGGAACAGACACGGACATATACAAGCTTGTACATGTCTGTCTCTGTCCCCTGTTTGTGTTTTGCCTTGGTATTAAGTACTAACCCAACATGCTCGTTAAACTCGTCTACATATAATTTCTTTCCGAAAAAGTGCAATATTTTTCGCGCAATCCTAACTTAAAGTTTACCACAAACCAAATCCTTGTCTGCGGCAGGCAACATTGCTCCTGCGTCATCACCTCCATGCTCTAGCCACGTGTTACTTATCGTGACGTCGCATACCAGTTGGCCGGGCGCAACTCGGCGCAAGGCTGAAAGCGTCATCTGCTACGATTGGCAGTCTGCTACATCCGACGACGCCTGCACTATCGCGGCCGCACCTTGTGTTTTAGCGCATAAAAAAAGACACAAGTTTTCACCGGGGGTTTGTTTTGAAAGCATTAGTAGAAAGTGAAGTTCAGTAAACCACAGGTAAATATGTCGCGACAGATTCATAGAAGTATGCGTGCCGTGCTCAACGTCGCAAACTGGCTCTCTCGCACGCGACGGACACTGCTGGCGATGACGCATGCTCGCACGGGAGCACAAGCCCATGCACCTCTTGTGCGCTGCTAGAGCCGCCTGTAGGTTTGCTTGCAAAAGTACAAAACGAGCAAACCAATCTCCCTGAGCAAGACTTATATAGCACAGAGTGGGCTGCATTGACAAGGTGGAATTGACTGCGCTGCTGGCTACGCCACACTGCGCCCATTAGGATTAGCAGATTTTGGTAATTTCGCGCACCTCAAACTTTGTTTGCCAGTTTCTTAGATTTTTAGGCGGAATTCGGTCAAAATATTTGGTGTGTGGCCTTTAGGCAGTGCTAAAGAGAACCGCATTGATTTCTTTAATATAGAAAATTAACCCTTGAATATCCTCGTATCACACATTGGCTGGCATTGCACTAAATTCAAAATGTTGTTTAACGAAGGAAAAAAAAAGCATTTGTTGGGCTGCATTTTTAACCTGCTTGTTGCCCAGTGAGGCTTCAAGTGTGCGAGGTTTTCGAGAATGTCTGCTAAAAAAAGGAGCACCTACTCTGTTGGGTGCTGGCGGTTGGGGTTGCCTTTTCCTCCGACACGCCATGGCCGCAGCCTGCACCAGGAGCAGCAACACCAGCGCCGCAACTGCGGCCACGACCGCGTACAGCTTGGCCTGGCTGGTGTCGGGAGAACTTCCCGCCTGTACACCTGCACGAGCAACGATCCGCTCTACACTTCCCGACATGTTAGAAGACCTGCTACAATGGATTCTAGGCAGGTAGGTACATTCTATACAGTCGCGTTTTATTAATATGGATACCCCGCTATATAAACAACATTTCCGGGGACAAACTGAGTAAATGCATACATTTTTGTCTCATTAATGTGACCAACTTATGGAATTTGGGGGAATAGAGGTATCCATACTAACAAGACATCACAGTAGTCTGTTCCAATGTAAGGTCCGCGGGAGGACCTTTGCCTCCAGCATGTGCTCCTTGCCTTCCATTGTGCTTTGGCTACATGTGCTTGCGAGGCACTGAAGTGTTACCATGGTAGAAACCTTGTTCTGAGGGCAGAGCTTTTACTCCACATTGTGACCCTGCGACTGGGTGAAGAACTTCTGAAAGATTATTTGAAGGGTTTCTTAGAAGTAATTTTCGAAGACGGCTAAAAGCCCGCCAAGCGTGGCACCAAAACGGAGCGAGCCAAAAAAAGATGAATCCAGACATCAAACGGTTGCAGAAGTGGCTCAGCCCACGAGGTTCATAGAAGTGCAGACGTAAAGTAAAACCGACGATTCGACGTGTCGTTGACTTTCCATGAAAGTACAGTATCCCTAATGGTGATTGTGGGTGGTTCTTGACAACTTTTGCCCTCGGTAACGATTCAAATTAAATTTGTAGCAGCTGTTCCGTTGAATGTCGGACAAAACTTCCCTGCAGAAACTGCATCGTGCAGAAACGAGATTGACACCGCATTGGTCAGTGGGCCTGTCGAGGTACACAGCTTTCGGGATAATGAGGCTTTAAGTTATTGTTTTGTATCATTAGCTTTTCAATTCCTAGTACCAAATAGAAACTTGCTGGGCATCATCAGTTTATTCTAGAAAGATTTGGAGCACATGCTTTGTTTTTCTGGGTCGTGAAAATGCATCCAACTTTAAGGCACTCACATGCATTCTTTTTCTTGGCCATATTTTTTCTCCGTCAGCCTCGTGTTTGTTGAACTCGCAGCAACTCCTGCGCTACCACCACTCTTCCCACGTCCTCCCGAGTCTAAAATTTAATGATTTACTTAATTGTTTTCGATTACGCTTGGCAAGCTTTTAATTGGAATTGGAATCTCTGCTTTTACTAGTAAAACATTTAATTATGTAAAACTAACAGCTTAATCATTGGAAACGCCGTGTATCTCTCTAAACTGGCCCCTCAGCATTGACTTGTACGGCACCAACTGTTTTTTTGTGCGATGCATATAGTTTTCATAGAATCATTTGGACGACGTTTGGTGAACCATCTGATGTAATGTTTGGGAAGACTCGCTCAAAGGACAACGTTTTATTTTGCGATAAAAGAGATCCTTTTGGTTTCCCTCCTCCCAAACTTAGCAAATGAAGGAAACACGCAAAATTGTTTTGTTGACCTCTAGGAAAGCGTGCAACCCAAGCCCGTGCACAGCTAATCTGGAGCTCGTCTCGGCATGGTGGCACAATAAGTTCCACGCAGCGTCGCGCTTTTCGGGTCGCAAAGGCACGTCTGCAGGGTTGCGCCGCTGCTTCTGCAGCAGTTCTCCTGAGCGCAAGCGCACCCACCTGGGACGGCCGACTGCTTTGGCCGGGACTCTGGTGCGTTGCTCGAGTGCACCGTGAGCGACGAAGGGTTAACACGCACGGCTCCTAGCAGCCCCGGCTGCAGCGCCGCCTGGAGTGCCTGCGCCACCTCCGTAGGCTCTGCGTCGGCTGCCAGCAGAAGCCGCATCTCGGCCACCAGTCCATCGGGTTCCCTACGAGGGTGACAATGGTGACGGTCAACTAAACAGGTGAACACATATTTTACGCGGAGGTGTTTGGAGGATAGGGGAAGGGGGAATCGCCCTTTCCTTTCCCCGAATTGAAATGTTTAAAGTGTTGGGGCAGTGGGGGAGGGGACAGGGAGGGAGGGACATTTGCACCCCTAACCCTCCTGTTCTGATGCCAATGATTACATTTATTTTCACTTTTTGGGTCTTTTTTTTGTATATATAATTATCTGGGGAAATCTTCAAATCATCCTGGGTTTGCTTCATTCGAAATGTGAAGGCGGCGTTTTAGAGCACTGTAGAATTTCTCTGTAGCAGAGACTACAGTGTCCTAATATTTCTAATATTGGCACAAACATTTTATGTACTGAAATAGTGAAGATATATACTTCCTGAAAGAGCAGATATTACTGTTGGTAGGTAGCCTAGTATTGATTTTGTGCAGCATGAGTATGACTGTGGAAGTCTTTGGAACAAATGCATAGAAAGAACAGAAGGTAGCTGCGGTATTAAAAGGAAAATTATTTTATAAGAAGCTTTAACTGGTGCATGTGAGCCGGTAGTAAGGGCTGCGAGGTCAATATAATGTCTACTCCGTTTCTCAAACAAGTTTATTCGAATAGCACATACCAGACAGAAGCGCAAGAGCAGGTGCCTCACCTTGTGACGCGGGTAAGTCGCAGCTGGTGTTTCTGCACCACCTCGTTCAGAGCAGGCTCCAACTGCACGAGGAAGGAGAAGACATGGTGCACACATGCAAAATGATAGAAAGACTTGGCCAGAACATTTATTATCCCACTGTCGTCAATCACGAACGGCATTGTGGGTCCGAGTTAGCAGTTGAATTGAGATCGACTCCAGTCGTCGATCTCGGCAAAATCCCCTAGACTGCTTCGCTGCCGACATCCTATCTCAAGAATAATAGCTGGTCGTCCCCCATCAATGATTGAGCGACGCTTTGAGACACGCTTAAACTGAAGGAACGCTTTGCATAGGCCCTGTTTCAAAATTTACTCAGACTCGCTTTATGGTAAAAGTTTCTGCACCTCGGCATTCGAAAACTCACTCTCGTCCGGCATTGCTCTATCTGCGTCGTCATGTGACATGACTGCGCCGGAGTAGCTTGGATCTATTCATGTGAAATTGGGAATGCAGTCATAGGAGTATGAATGACGGAGGGAAGTTCAAGACACCATGCGTTAGGACCAGAAGACCGTGACAGTGGGGTGTGTGAACGTTGCGACAACAACTTTTTGGATTTTGTTCTGTGGCTGAGGGTGTCCCAATTATGGTCGCCGACCAATTTTTCGGGCTTCGCAGGGACCGAGAAAAACGTCCGAATAATAGCGCAGTCCGAAACATCAGCAGATGAAAAAACTGGCCTTTATTACGTCTAAGCGTGCTTAAAAAAGCTGTCGCGTTACGCCTCCGTTTGTGTTCGGCCACTTCCTATTGACCTTTTTCACAAGGGCACCGCCATCTTAAAATATCGTCACTTCCAGTAGGGGCGAAGACGTTGTTTTGCCGTCGCCATGCGAACAGGCTACATTTGGGGTATAGCGTAACCGTCGCCCATTCTCGTTTCGCCTCCCCTCTAGGTTGAAACGTTATTTTTTCGTCGCCCATACCAGATATGCCTATCAGGCGCCTGGGGACGAGAGTAAGCAAAAAAAGGCCTCTTAGCTTGAGTATCGCTGCCTTCTTTTCTGGCGTTATGGTCGAGGACTTCGCGGCAGCAGAACAATAGGTGGGACAATGACAACCAAGCCAGTGTAGTCCGAAAACACGATTCACCGAGCCGAGATGAAAGGTGCAGGTCCACGACTGCAGATTGGCGAACGAACAAAGCAAAACTGTAACACTGATGATGATAATGGCACGCAGCTAGAGAACACAAAAGCCGTAGCATAGCGTCACCTAGCGGTAAGACTTAGCAGTAAGCGCTGCGAAACCAAGCCAACCCATGTGCGGCCAACATACAATCTCAAATGGCAACTTCTCTTTAGTGTTTCCCGCTGATCGCTCGCGACGATTTTGTCGAAAAAATTTAACTTTCCGACTTTAAACTGTCCGAAACATCGGTTGTGAATATGCACTATTTCTATAGGGTAGGTCACGGTTCCTCCTTTAGGTCCGAATTATCGGCGTTCGAAAAATTGGTCGGCGACTGTATTCCGACGAAAGCCGGCAGCGTCACGTCGCCACTTACCCCGTCAACCAGTTGTCGATTGAGGAGGGTGAACGGCCGGGAGCCCTTGACTCCGTAGCTGGCCTGCCAGGGTTCCAGCAGCTGCAGCTTCACTCTGTACTCTTCCAGGCGTGGGCTGACCGTGCTCGGAGCGCTGGTTGCCCTCGTCTCTGGTACTGGCGGCCCCGTCGGTACCGCAGCGCCTGAAAGAAAGAACGTCAAGCCTTGACCATACCGTCGTCCACAAACTAGCGCTGCCGTCGCGCATCAAATGCGGTCAGGTCTGATATTAGACCCTTCTCAAAAGCGTGCACCATCTAGCAGCTGCTGCACCAATTATCCGAGTCCGCTGTTGTTTGGGCGCAATTTGCGTGTCCAAGAAACGGCGACCGCCAGTGTTGCTCAACGAACTTCCGAAAGGGGTCTATTCTCTTTACTTGCGACTGGGACGGGGAACCCCTTCACGTCCCATCTGGAGCCACAGTTTATCGCGGGCCGTCGCGCCGACACCCTAGCAAAAAGCGCAGCGTCGGTCGCGTCGTCCTCGCTCACCCGGGTGGCAGTGCATGAAGCAGACAGGTTCCCGGGACACGAGGGGCGTCTGCTCGTGGTGGCGGATCTTCTTGGAGACGGCGTTAAACACTCCGCCGTGGGTCGGGAACACCAGGTACAGGCACTGGTCGAGGTCCAGGTCGTAAGCGGCGTCTCCGGAGTACCGGCGTCGCGCGAAGCTCAGGGTCGTGCGCCCGTCCTGCCGGCTCCCCGACATGTTGCCGACGTCTTGAACTGGGTCCAGGAACGGGGCCTCGTAGCCGTCCATCCAGCTGCGAGAAAAGGCGGCGCTCGTCGGAGCGTCGACGTTTCGAGGGTCGCCGACCTCGCTTACACGTCCATGATGAAGAACCGGCCAGTTTCTTCGACCCACCCCAAGATGGCGTCGGTTTTGGGCTGTGGAGGAGAAAAGGAATTGCATTTCTTGGAAACTGTTGATTCTCAGATAGTATGTGTACAGGTGTAAAGTTTACGCAGTAAGACTGGCGGCACACATTACTATAGGTACCGGAAGAAGCAAGTTGATACTTTCTATGGATGATTCGTTTCGTAATCCAGTTGTCAATTTTCGTAAGTCAACCGGCCGTGGATTAAGGGCAAGAAAGGAAAACTGATACCTTCTCCGCCGATACGACGATTCACGAGGGCACATCGAACGTCGGTCATCCTTTTACGAACATAAAAATCCACTCGCACCTGTACCAATGACTGCCACAAAAGCCTTCCCCATAAAAACAGCCGAAACTAATCTGCAAAAGTGAGAGTCAGAAGATCAGAGAGACGTGCTCTCCTGCTCACCATTGCCCTGTTGCTCGAGAAGCCGATGCCCGTCCACTTGTTGCTTCTCGTGCTCACGGTGAAGAGCACCTGATCCGAGGGTGCGTGGTAGCTCCAGCTGGCCGCATACTCGCAGCCATCGCCCGAGCACGACTCCGGAAACCTCCAGCTCCCGGAGCAGGCGTCGGAACTCTCGCCGCGAACGTCAGTGATTGGATGTTCGCTTGCCGGCGGAGCGGGGGGCGGCGGAGCGGTGGGTGGAGCGGTCGGAAGGACGGTCGGGGGAGGCGGCGGTCGGCAACCCCGGAGGCACAGCGGGTGTTTGGAGACGTGTGGCGAGCGCGCATGGCGCCCGAGCTTGCGGAGCACGCTGTTGTAGGTGCCACCCCAGACCGGGAAGACGAGGTGGAGGCAGCGGTCCTCGGTGAAACCCAGGTCGTTGGCGTCGTCACCAGTGTCGAGCTTTCGCGTGAAGCGGAGCGTCACGACGCCGCCGTCGTACTGCCCCGTCACGTTGAAGACGTCGGAATGCACGTCGTTCATGGGCTCGCCGTACCCCGGTAACCACCTGGTGGGAGTAGATTGCGCGTCTGTCATAAGCGAGATGGTGCAAGCTACCGAGTCTTTGTCTTTGTTCTCTAACATCTGAAGACACTGCAGGGTGAAGAGAATATATACTCCGTTTCAACTCGCCGTGGCTGCGGTCGCTGTACCCCTCTCAAAGTTCACGTGACGCTCATACAGCATTGAATTAGCTTTGATTCCTCGTAACGCCCTCTGCGGTCCATCATAACGTGAGACAGAGTACAGTCTGTTGTAGGCGAGTGGAGAGGAGGAAACGGCCAATCGTGGTGAGCAAAGAGCTTTGTGGGAGGGACTTGTCCTAAACTTGCAACAGACTATAAGTTACCTGTACTTTTACAAAAAGAAAGGGGGGGGGGGGTCTGTTTTGGGGGAAGGGGATGATATCACACATGCCTGTCTCTTTGCTTGTGGGGAAGTACAGTAGTCTCTCGTTATAACGAAGTCAACGGGGCAGCAAACAAATTCAATATAAACGGTAATTCGATAAAAGCAATAGAGCCAAAGAACCAGCATTAGAGCCAGCAGCCTTGAAGGTGGACGGGAACACTGCGGAACGCTCCGACCGTATATTTAATCAAACATACCTTGATTAGGAACATCGTGCGGCAGCTTTACCGAGTAAAAAAATTATTAAGTAGAGTTTTCCGATAATTTCATCTGGGCATCAGTTCTCCTCGAACTGCTCCAGGCATCGCAAAAACACTGTCACCGCCGCTGCATTAGATTTTGTTCTGAGGCAGCCGTAGGATGTTTCGCGTCTCCGCAGTCGGCGGTGTTTCCCGAGGTGCCTCTCCGACGTCGCTTCGTGTTTACCCTGGCCGCACGCAAGGTCTATGATCGCAGCATCCGTGGCAAGAGCAACAACGGGAATGTCCGCATCGACGAGTGCAAATGAATCGAAGTTATCCTCGGTGGCTTTGCCAACATGTTTTCACACACTCCTGTAGAGATCGTTGCAGCTATGGAAATAGTGCGCCGTCTCAGCAAGCATGTTCGCGAGAGCAAATCCGACATGCGCGAAGCAGTAGGCAATCTTTTATCTTCGGGTCACGGGCTCGCTTTCTCCTCTATGAGAAACTTCTCAAACCCGTCCAATACGCCTTGCTTGTTCTGAAAAATGGTGGACAATGTCGAGTAGCTGATGTCAGAATGTTGAATTCTTTGATGATTTCGGACTTGGGCCGGCCACTTTTTTCAATGTCTCGGATCTAAGCGACATTCAGTAAACGCTCCCCATCTCCCATACGACGCACGTGTGCGTGTTGTACGCCGCAGGCGCGCGCGTCGGGGGCTCTTAAAGGGATGATCTCCGGACTCCATCGCTCCCTTGACCTGAATCCGACTGGAGTCAAGCAGCGTCGCCGCGGGCACAGTGAGTAGCATCGGAACGTTGACGCTGCTCTTGCTGCTCCCTGCCCGCGTCCCCGCGTTGGCGCATAGGCATTGGAAGTGGCGCGCTGCCAGCTCTGCGCGCTCTGCCCTCTGTCTCCCGTTTACTCCGTTTTCCCAGTTTGCCGTTAGCCTCGGTAGAGAAGGGGGAGGGAATGCAAGGGTCTCCGTGTGCCTCCGTGTAGGCTTGCATGTTTTCGGCACCTCGGCCTTTGTAATACGCGTCGCCGGCCGCCGACACAGTTAGAATAATCCGGTTAAAAATGCGTGCATTTTGGTCGGGACCCTGTTGACCTTTGATAAAGCGATAATCAGAAAAGTGTGATTCCGTTATAACGAGGGATTACTGTAATAATATTTTCGTGTTTCGACATGCAGTCTTTATCTGCGTCAAACAATGACGAGAGAAGCGGAGTGCCACGGGAGAAAGAAGTTTGATGTGCCACACCCCGTGGTGGCGCCACCAACGGTGCAGTAGGCTGCCAAAGCGCCGGCTAGCGCTGCACCCTTGATGCCAGTTCCAAGATGTTTTTCGTGTCTTTGTGTTCCGCGTTGGCTCCCAAGACTTTATCGAATGCATGGGGACGTCTTGATTCTCTTTTCATCTTTTGAGGGGGACTGTGTGTGGATGGTCCCCACAACTTCTTACTTTGAAGTATTAAGGAGCAAAGAGCAAAGCCACTCCTTCCCAGATCCACCTCACAAAGATCCTGCGTGTATGTTTATGCTCGCATCAAATGCAGCGAAAAATGCGGCACTTACATGTCGTACACGTAGAAGCGCCCAGTCTTCTCTGCCCAGCCAATGATGGCGTCGGTCTTGGGCTGTAAGAGTTGGTATTAGACACCCGCGAAGTACGTCGTCATCCACGCCGTGGCAACTCACCATGCGCCTGTCTTCGGAAAAGCCGACTCCCGTCCACTTGTCGGCACTCGTGCTCCGCACCTCAAAGGCAACATTCTCAGAGCGCGGGTCGACGTTCCAAGTGATGCTGTAGAGGCACTGTTCTGCCTGGCAGCCAGGCGGGTAACTCCACTCCCCTTTGCAGAGGTCCTTGCTGGTTTTTCCTGTAATGGGGTTGACCTTTTGCTTCATCACTTCCTCATTTCGTCTGACACGTTGGGAGAAGCGGTCATGCTTGGATGAGCGTACCTAATGACGAAAACTGGCAAAAAGGTTTCCTAAATTAAACAGGCAAGAGTGCAGGCGAGCTGGTTTAAGACTGATACCGTAAACTCTGGTTGCTTTGCCCTCCTTGGTGGTTCCTGTTTGTTTGGTAGTTTGTACTTTGCGAGTTTTCCTCAACCCCCAAAGCTTCTTAATTACAAAAGCGCAAAGGACAAGGACAGAACACAGAATGAACAGGACAAGCACTTACTAACTTACTCCTGTTCATTCTGTGTTCTGTCCTTGTCCTTTGCGCTTTTGTAATTAAGATGTTTAACCAACTAGCCCAACAGTTGATTTTAACCCCAAAGCTTTTTTGTGAAGAACTTCCTTGTTTCTTGAGGTTTCTTTGTTGTGTTAGCTTTAGGTCTGTGCTTCGCATGGTCGTGGGCCTATTTAAAGGGGTACTCCGATCGTTTTTTGAGTTACCCAAACAGATTGCATTTTCTGAATACAGTCGAATCTCGTTAATTCATACTCGAAAGGGACCGAAAATTTGTTTGAATAAAACAAAGTTTGAATTACCGGGAGTTTCCTCCCATAGAGACACATAGGATAGGACTTGCATGTTAGTTTGAATTATCCGCAAATTTGAATTAACGAGATTTGACTGTACTAGAACTTTAATCTCCCTCGGTATGCTATTTATTTTCTCGAAATTCAAAATAGAAATTAAGAAAACCGTAAACGAAAATGATGCCGAAACAGACATTCAAATTTTTGCGAGCTCTCCAGTGATTCGACGTCACGAATGGTACGAACTTTCAGGTCGCACGAGCATTTTTTCATGTTTCTCAGTGAATCGGCCTCCAAGCTTTTTTTCCCACCACCGAACTTCTTGTGATCAGTGGAGAATGTGGTTTACTGCCCACTTAGTACCATTTTTGTCGTCACACTTCAGTGTTGCCAGTAGGGATTCTTGGTTTAAGAAACGGAATGAGAATGAAATTCGAAACATCAATAACTTCACGAAATGTATTTTTTTTCACACAATACTTGGGGAACTGGTACAGCTGTGTCTATCAGTGTGTTGAGCCAATTTTGAGGTAAATCAGCGACCATGAGACAATCGCTGGAGTACCCCTTTTAGGATTGATAGGTGGAACCAAATTTTACCCGAGTTTGGATTTCTGCGTTTATCCTCTGTGCCGTCTTCTCCTCGCTTCGCAGTTTACAATGTCTAACTTCTTTCCATGTCCTCCATACATTTGCCTACAACTTTTCTCAACTTTACCTTGCTGCTGTGTCTTGAACAAAATGTCACGCATGTCAAGCCTGATTTTGATTTCATTGCTTATGTCGGCCTCTCCCTTTTTCATCCAAGATATTTTTTTTATTTCCTAGCTCAACCCAACCTTTGCGGTCTTCAGTTTCACGCTAGCTCAAACGAGCCGACAAATAGAAAATGCACCAAATGTTTTTGCTGTTTCCAGACACGTTCGTTTTTTCCGAGCTAAATCTTGGAAGGCTGATGTCACCCTCCAACGGGACAGAATCAATTTTCGACATTTCTCTTTGTCCCCAAGCTCCGTGGAGGACTGTCGCAGCAGCAATGCTCCTCCAGTACAAATAGAACAGTCGTCCACGTCCAGGGGTTTCCCAGGAATTGAAATTAGGAGGGTGTCTAAATTTTTGTTTTGGGGGGGGAGGGGTAACACTGAGAATAGAGGAGTTGTTGTGAATTAAAGGGGTGCCTTCAGAAAAACAAGGGGGGGTGTACACACACCCCTAGGGGGTGTGTAGGGAAATCAATCAAGTTTACCGAGTTTAGATTAAACTGCCCTGCACCACATTACAAGCGACGACACCAAGACCAGAAAGACTAAGTGAAACACGCAAATAACCAGTTCCCCCGAGCGTCGTGAACCAACGAGCCCAACAACAGGTCTCGTTATACCAATGGAGGAGTTTGGCGGCCGAGTGTGTTGGCACACTGCAACTCGGAGCACGTGGAGCGAAAGCTTGCACAACGGAACCCAGGGATCCCGGACTCAATGCCCGTTTCGATTCATACGAACATCGTATCGGCACGCGGTCGCGTATTACTACTGCGTGATGCACGTCAAGGTCCCCAGGCCAGCGGCGGTACTACACTGGCCGAGTTTCTCATCTACGACGTAAACTGGCATCGCCGCATCTCAAAGACAGACAGATTTAACGACGTATAAACACGAACGTCACATTTGGTTTGGTTACACCGACGGAGCACTCACCGCCGTGGAAGTTGAGGGTGGTGCTGCCCCTCTGGTTGCGGTGGCCGTGGTACTTGACCTCGTCCTGCCTGTAGAAGTCGAGCACGCGAGCTCGCCCCTCGTCTAGCCCCGTCTTGGGAGAGTGGATGTAGTCGCCAGGCTCCTGCCCCCGTGCCCAGATGACCAGCGTCTGAGCGTCCTCTAGGGGCTGGTCCGTGAGCTCAGCAGCTGCGAGAGTTTGGTCCAGATGCCCCATTAGGAGAAAATTGGTGTGTTGGTTCCTTGGTCGCAGTGGAACGACTTGGGAATCAAGGCAGTTTTTTGGCAGCGCCTTTCTTTTTTTCTTTAAAAATGTACGACGGAAGAAATTAGCTTCTGGTGATGTGATGTTTCAGTTTAACGTTTTGCATGGTGGAACGATCGCCAAGCAATTGCGGGGCAATCCCCAAACAGCTGGGTTCCGGTTTATGGTTATGGAATGCCGTGGACGTTGTCTTAGTAGCCTCGACTTCTGAATTCAGATTTATACTGAATTGCCCCATCCTTGCTGGGTGTAACATTAACCAAAGACCGCTCCAGCCTTAATGTTTTGAAATTCAGAGACTCGCAGAGATAAAGCAACACAAAACTGATGGCGGAAGATGCAGTGACACGAGGCCCTAGGGGAAAACGTACCGAGAAGGGACTTGCGAAAGAGCACCACAGTGTGGCCATCCTCCTCGTAGGCAAAGGCGGCCGAAAGATCGTCCCTACCCCCGTAGAACTCGTCTGGCCGCGGCGTGGATCTGTCCCGCGTGTACATGTCGAACACACGACTGAGGTTGCCTCTCGCCACGCCCATCACTATATCTGTGCAGTCCATCGGATGGAAGTCTGCCTTGGGCGTGTATGGCCCACTCGGTGGGTAGCGGTGATCATGTGGCCCCAGGCTTCTGCCTTCCGGGGTGGCGGGCTGTGGCTCTGGCTTTGGCTCTGGCTCCGGCTTTGGTTCGGGCTGCGGCTCGGGTTCCGCGGATGGCTTGGACTCTGGTTTTTGTGTGTGCCCTGAAGGGGCGTGTGGTTCTGGACTTGGCTCTGGATTTGGCTTGGATGTCGGCTTTGCCTGGGGCTCGGCTAACGTTTTCGGAGTGGGCTCTGCAGACGGCTCGGGAGCAGGTTCGGCAGATGGCTCTGGACCTGGCTCGACAGATGGCTCCGGGGCGGGCTCGGCAGATGGCTCTGGAGCAGGCTCGGCAGATGGCTCTGGAGCAGGCTCGGCAGACGGCTCTGGAGTAGGCTTAGCAGACGGCTCTAGAACAGGTTCAGCGGACGGCTCGGGAGTTGGCTCAGATGATGGCTCTGGACTAGGCTCGGCCACCGGCTCAGGGCTGGGCTCGGCTGCCGGCTCTGGAGTTGGCTCAGGTGTCGGTTCGGGTGTCGGCTCAGCAACTGGCTCAGCTTTTGGCTCGGTGGGCTTTATCACAGGTGGTGGTTCTGTGCGAGGCTTCAATGAGCTGAGTAGTGTAGTCCGTAGAGGGCGCCCGTGCACGGGCAGCGTTGCAGGCCTGGCTGGGAACAAGGTTGTCCTTTCTTGCGGCGACTTTGTTGTGAGAGCCTCCCTCTTGGAGCGCTGGTTGCTGTCGATAGGAAGCGGTGGGAACGCCTTGCAGGAATTGGTTAAGTCCTTTGGTCTCCAGCCCACGGCAGCGTAGGAAGTGCCCCGCACCTTCATCACCATCTCAATCTCCGAGCTCTTCTGCAGAAAGCAAAGCGCGTGCAGTCAATCAATTAAACTAGTTTCCAAGCTCTGCTGCGATATGTAAGAAGCTACTAAGTATGGACACTCCTGCAGTAGACACCGGCACAACAATGAAAGAGAAATGTTACGCGGCCCCTATGAAACGGAGCCGCATTTTGCTTGCTTAGTCACTTCACAAGCTCTCTGTGTATGGTTCTGAAAGGGGCATACTCCAGAAATGTGAGGGTACACATTTACGCAATAGAAGGCATGCCTTTCAGGCAAAGTGTCTTGAGTTCTCTGTCTGTCCTTGAAATAACTGGCACGCTGAGCATGCATCCCACCCCTTTCCACATTTTGTGTTGTAGCCGTCCTTCTATGGTTGCAGTCCTCTTACTTTTTTAACTATCTCACGTGACTAGAAACGGTATGACCGCCTGCCCTTTTTTATCTTATCGTGTCGTCGCGCTTACCTGTAGGATTCTCCAATAAAGTGTGAATCTGTCAGAGAGCTTCCTGCTGCGGTACTGGGAGAAGTCGAGGCTCTCACGGGTTACGGCAGACTCTGAATGGACCCAGAGAGAAAAAGGAAGAAGACGAGGGTAAGCCATTTTTTTAAAAATCTGGACCACGAAACAGACTTGAGACAGTGTGCAATTGCAGTGCTCACCTCGATTACAGTCTTTGCCGAACCAACCCATCTGGCAGAAGCACTGCATGCGGGGGTACGTGGTGGCATCTACGTTGATGCACCGTCCATGAAAGCCGCAGTCTGAATCAGCCCAGCATTCGTCTGACAAGAGAGAAAGTGAGAAGCCGTTTGTCATTTCGTCTTTTCAGTTGGTTGTAACTTTGCCTTAAAGCAGTTTTTTTTTTTGTAAGATTTGATGATGGTTAGCTCCTCATTCTTGGTCATGGTTGAAGACCTGAGGTCTTTAATGTGCATTGATTGCGATAGAATGACTGCGTAAAAAAGGCCTGCCTCTGAAATTCACTAGATGCAAGGTCAAGTAGTTCTTACCAACTCTGGGGGTTGAGGGTTACCACACAGTGGCTACAATAGGACCACTAATAAAGAAGACCATAATGCTTTGATTTGTTGTAAGGCTCCATTTTGCCTTTCGAATGGTTCGCAGTACAGCACGATTTAAAACAAAATTACAAGTTTACGCAACAAGCAGATGGTGAGAGTGGTATACCATGATATACCGGGGGAGTGCCCACGCCACTTTTGCTGAAAACTGGGTTTATCTAGGCATGGGCGCTTGTCCAGTTAAGGCGCCACCCCGCAGTGAACCGCAGTTCACTGCAGGGCGCAGTGAATGTCGGACCGCAGTGAATGTTGCAGTGTTTGATGGTCAAGACAAGCGAGACATCGTCTTGCTTCGTTGACTCTCAAACAGGACCAACTGATCGTCTCGAGAACAGGTCAGCTTACAGTATGCCTAGGGACGGCTGGACCAAACAACATTTTGTAAGGACTGTTGACAGACGTCCGCCTGCCTGTCAGCTATTTTGTGGTTCACGATTTCGAAGCCACTTTGCGAAGCCTCACGCACCTTTGTATTGGCAGACGTTGCCGGAGTATAGATGGTCGCAGAGGCAACGACCTCCTTCGATTCGCCCGTGGCCCGAGCAGATGACGTGAAATTCCGACACTGAAAAAGACGAGGACATTTTATGAAACAGTGTCCCAGCTAGGTTTCTTCACAAAAAGCAAAGGTCACAACTGACTTAAAGGGGTACTCCGGCGATTTCTTCATGGTCCCCGATTTGCTTGAAATTTTGCTAAACTCGCCAAACAACAATGCTAAAATAGTATCCCAAATATTAGGTCAAAATAAATTTTTTTCACAAAGTTATTGAATTTACAGTTTTGGTCCTCGCCGTGTTTTTCAAACTGAAAGTCTCTACTGGCAACCACGAAAAAGTGACGTCAGTGGAAGGCAGGGGTTCACTTTTTGGACTGTAGAATTTGTTCCCAACAGATTCGAAGCAGTTTCATGGTGTCAAATTAATGCTTTGGAAGCTCGCTCCAGTCCCCGCGCTCCAGCACGGGACTAATGATTGGCATATTCTATTTTTTAGACTGCTTGCTCGACTGGCAAGCCTGCCCGCCACTGACGTCACGGCACTGAAAAGTGTGGGTATATTTGAATGTTGGTTTTTGCATCATTTTCATTTGCCGATTTCGGAATAACTATTATGAATTTCGCGATACTAAATAGCATACCAGAAAGGGTAAAGGCCGGGGAGTCAGAAAATATAGTTAGTTGAGGTAGCTCAAAAAATCGCCGGAGTACCCCTTTAATAGGTATGAAACTAACAAAAGTTTCACCAAACATGGTCTCGGCCAAAGCATTATCAACCACTGCATGTCCCTGCGTGATCGAGCCCATGCCTTCGTTGAGACTGTCTTAAAATCTATATTTATCTATATGTTGTCTAGAAAGTGTACAACAATGCAGAGAGCAATTGTGTGCTTCTTGTGCAAGAGTTGCGGTGACATGAGAATGACGCTGAGCTCCGATTGGCTTTGATTGAAAGGATAGTGGGTAGACCTCAGTGCTAGGTGCCTTGAGGTCTACCCACTATTTTTTTCAATCAGCCAATAAGAGCTCCGCGTTCTGACATCACAGCAACCCCTGTGCAAGAAGCAGACAAACTTGCACTCCGCATAGAATGCACAGGGTAAATAAACTGTGCAGATTATGATGGAGGTTAAGCATTCATCTTTGAGTATAGAATACAGGTTCACACTGGAACAGGCAATCTTGGATCATTAGTGCTACTTCTGGCTTACGGTGCTGTACTGGCTCATATTAGATTGAACTCGTGTCCCTGTCTTACAGAAAAGCTCAGTGCGCTCGAGAAAGGGCGTCTGCTCAAAACTTTGCATTTGCAAGTTGGGTTACCATTTCATTCTTGAAGACCTTTATATCTTTTGTATTACGACGATAAATATATTAATATTTTCTAGCGATGGGTGAGGTAGGCGGGCTCACCTGGTACGAGGTCGACGTCGGCGCAACTCCAGAAGAGATACTTTCCACCCCATTCCGCCGCCTGGCGCAAGAGACGCAGGGAACAGCCGCGGCACGCCACCGACCCGGGCAGCCGCACCGTTGAGCTTTGTGCCCTGCTCATGTTTCGCAGGAGGGGACAGGGTGTTATAGGAGAATTACATAAATGACGTAACTGTCACTCCACCAGCACGCTCCATTTCCACGAGACAGGAGGGGACAGTGTCTTAGAATGTGCCAGGCGGTAAATGCTGGTCTGTTTTCTTTCCAATCTGCGACTGCTTCCCGTGTCTGGAATACTTGATACTTAGAACCACATGCAAAGACCTGTAAATAGGCTCGCTGTGTTTGTGCACAAAGGCTCTCTTGTGGATACAACATTTTTTTCTGTTGGGGTCTCTGGTTATCAAACATGGTTGAATTTCATGTGCACATATTGCTGGCAATTTTTAAGATAGAATGCATTATAGATTAGGACTACGTTAGCGTTGCGTTGAAGGGCAACTCCGGTCGAAAACGAAACCAAAATAAATGACTGGTATCACTTTAGTGGCACGAAATATGATCACAGCCGAACAATTACGTCAAAGTGAAGCCGCATACTCCACTAAAACCGATTTTAAAGATGCAACCAGGCGCTCTTTAGCGGGTGGCAAGCAGGTTAGCTTGTAGTCGAGGGACACTGGGTGACTTGTGCCGCAGCACCACGGTGACGTCACGTCGCGGCCGTAAAGCCGACGATCAGTGTTGCCATCTCCTCTAGCAGATAGTTTTGGTTTTTGCCATAGACGCCCAAAACCAAACTTTGAGCCATGATATTTGTAACACAAAATATAGAAATATAGAACTCGGGAACACTGCCTGAGCTGAAAACAGTCAGTAATCTAAAATTCGAAAATATTGACTGGAGTCTCACTTTAAGAAAAAGCGCCTCACACGACCTGCTATGTCTGCCAAATTTGGCAGGTGACAGAGTATCTGTCAAATTTAGTGAATTTTATTTACTTGGTTCCTTTCCAACTTTGGTCGCTATTGCAATAGCCACCAAAGCTGCAGCAGGGCTCTTATGCGGGTGGCAGTTCGCTTCCATTGGCTGGCAGAAGCAATTGTGCGATCATACTAACAACCAGTATCATTCTCCTCGGAAGTCACAGTGTGAGTCTCGGCGTGTCAATTATTGCATCAAGATTTACTGGTTCAGAAATGATTTTTTTATGTATGACGAGTTTGTTGAGCATGACCAAAGTGCTACCATAAATATGTTAGCTGTTTGTTTCATTCCACCGTGGGTAGCAAACCTTTTTTTTTAATGGAGACAATGTGCAGAAGAGCATTAGAAAGGAATCTTAACAAAAATTTTTGATTTACACAAATGAACAGTTATAAAAGAAAAGCTTATTGCCAATCCCTAATATATTATAGGTCTCGTAAACATGTACTGCAGATGTCCAGGATGGTTTAAAAACACATGACGCTGATCCTTGCAAGTCATACTTACGTAGCATCATCTAATCCGAGATACTCTCCTGCTGACGTGTCCGTCAAGTCCTGCAAATGCTTCTCATTTGCATCCAGTAGTTCGAGTTTGTAACCTCCCTAGTGACAGAAACAAAAAAAAAGAAAAGAAAACAAAAAAGAACATGAAATAAATTTACGAACAGATCAGGCAAACAATTCGTTGACATCTAGCTTTCACGGTCACTAAAGCATACAGTCACGGTTCCGAGTTTGCTAGAAAGCAGTGTTCTCAATGAATCGATCAAAGTTGCAGTGCATACAACCAATCGGTGCAGGATTTTTGACTCGCAGCATTGAAAATGTATTCGCAGAACAGTTGTTAGCTTTGGTCAAATTTCGATATTGATTTACTAGTTTGCATAAATTGGTGTTTTTACTGCGTGGAATAATGATTTTGTATAAAACTAATTGGGCAGCACGTGGGTAGTTATACAATTGTTGCATACTTGATTGCCTTGCGGATCGGTGGAGATAATAGAGGACCCCGTTCGTGGTGAGGGGAAAGACAAAGTATAGGCTAATTATAATAATGATTCAAAAAATTAATATAACTAAGGGTTAACGTGAAGCACACTTCTCTCTTTGACATACACATGAGAAAACTCGCCTGAAAATTGGAACGTTTCTTCTCAATATGAAAAAAATAGAACTTTTATTGCCGGACTTGACTCATGAGGCAGGGCTTCGTGGACCCCTAAAATTCCTTCGCGGACCCCAAAGGGTCCGCAGACCACCATTTGAGAAACACTGGCTTAGGCCCATGATTAAAACAAAAAAATATTAATTCTTTATAGCTGAGATTTGTTTTATGCCTTCTCGTAGCATTACAAACAATGCCGTAATTGCTAAAGCAATTTAAAGTAAAAACAAACAAAACGACTGATGAATAGTGTGAGCCAAATTTTTCCTGCAGCGTTATTATTTTGTTAAAATAAATCGGCTCTATGCCAGAGTGGTGTTTACGGTATCTCCAGAAAAGGGGGGGGGGGGGCTCAGTGTATCATATGCTTAAACCCCCCTCCCTGTTTCTTCCTCGCCCTAAATTTTTACATATGCAGAACTCAAGAAGGGAATCAGGACATCCGCAACCTACCCCCTTCCCCCGCTCTCTGAATATGCCACTGAATTGCACTGTCGATCTTTTTCTGGGACATTAAAAACGGTCGTCTTCGACCTGACTGACTCTTTATAAAAGCAGTGACAGTGGGCACTGTCAGCAAACATATTTATCCATTCTAGTGCGTCGACATTGGATATAATTACACGCCCCGCATGCATGGTCTATCATTTGGAAAATCACCAGATAAATCCCTTAAACATAATGGAATGAGTACCTTGTGAGGATATGCCAGATGCCAGGTGACGTTTATCGTTGCACCAACTGGGAGAGTGGTCACGATGTTGCCTGCGCATAATAAAAAAACGCCCACGAGTGTTCATGTTTTGTGATGCAAGTTGTAGATGATTGCTGAAACTTATACATGCTTAATTTGTAACATACACATGCTTTGCATTACAACTAGACTGTTCTACTTGTTTTGTGAACTTCTAAACAATGTGTTGAATTAGCGCAGGATAGGAATAGCTCTTTCTGCAATGCAGGATGGAGTTGTGCCCCTCGCTACTGTCAAATTAACTCAATCCACAGGTCCACGTCTTCAACAAAATTAAAATTGTCCATCTTTATGTGGCTAACCATACAAATAGTAATCACAAAAAAAAAAATATGTTTTTTTTAGAAAGATTTAATACAGCAGTGTCATCATGGTGATGGCACTGCTGCGAATGGTCGTGAAAATATACTTGTGGTCACTAAACGCAAAAAGTCCTCAAGAATGCAACGGAAGCAAGTTTATTGCTCATGGCATGCTGCTCGAAATAGACATAACTGCTGATTCATGCACATACACATTGTTTGTTTGTTTTTGTTTTCCTTTTATTTTGACGGGGGAATCCGGTGAACTTTCTCATTAATTCCAGCGGGGACATAATTGCATTCTTTGAGGATGCCAAATAGCTTCCTGTTTTAACTCCAGGGTGCATACTCACAGGCGGAACTGTTTCAAAATCTATTTTTATTTTGTATTTTATTCTGGTACGTTTGCCACCATCAGAATGAGGAACCTTTTCAGGGATTTCTCCCCCGAAGTGCTTCCCAGGCGGTTACGCCTTATAATTATTCCTTGTGCACTGGTCTGTTTAATTGCCAGAGAGCATTGTGCTGAAAAACTCCCGCCTGGCACGACCAATTTTCTTTTTTTTTTTTTTATTTCCTGGGATAAAAAAAAAAACAAAAAACAAAACAAAGAAAACATGGCGTTCACGGTTTATTAGAAGGGAACACGTAATAAGTATGTAAGAAAAGTAAACGAAACGCCATCAGTCCGTCCGTCTGAGCATGTCTCCCTTCCAAAACTATGCGCCCGTTCTATCATTTTCCTCGTTTCATTTCTTTCGTGTTTTTTATGTTTATTTTTTTTTTCTACAAGCGGGGGAATTGTTGCGAGATTCCGCTGCTTGTACTGAATGAAGTGGGAGACCCTTTTTGCAACGCCTGAGGCCGGTCGGAGCGGCCGGTCGTCCTTGACGCAAACCCGGCGAGGTCACGCGTGGACAAGCAGACAAGCGCGCCTCTGAATTCCCCTCTCCTTTTTTTTTATTTTAAATTGTTTTCAAGTTGTTGTTTTTTCTCCTATTTTTTACCCTGAAGAGAAAAAGGGGGTTGCTGATTTGATGTCCCCGAATTTACGCCGCAGGCCTGCAACGATCTAAAAGTGGGCTTTGACCTAAAACGTTCCCTTTTTTTTTTAACGACACGCCAGCCAGGGGGCGCAGGTCACGGCGAGATTCAAACAACGATTAAAACGTGGCTAAACTCACTTGTAGACCAAATGGTCGAAATATATGTTTATTTTTTTATTTTTAGAACATGAAATTACAAGCTTTCTTGAGATGTTCAGAAACTCTTGATGTCTTTTAGATATCGAAGCCACATAAACATTCCTTAGATGTCCAGAAACTCTTGTGTATTTATAATCGAAGCCGCATAACCTTCCTTTGGTGTCCATAAACTTTTCACATCTTTTAGAAATCGAAGCCTCATAAACCTTCCTTAGGTGTCCAGAAACTCTTGATGTCTTCTAGAAATCGAAGCTTCATAAACATTTCTTAGATATCCAAAAATTATTGGTGTCCTTTGGCTGATCGTGTCTTCAGAAACTTCTAATGTGATCGAACCTCACGAAGTTGCTGAACGTCAGTGCAGGGTTTGCGAGCAGACGAATTCAAACACTCCAGCAGGAACAGGCGCGGCTCGCTGGAAAACGGACCCGTTCCAGGGTCGCCAGAGTTCATAACATGAGCGCGCGCCAGCTCAAGCATGCAGCTCATCAGCATCTTGAGCATCCGCGGGCACGGGGCGGTGCGGCTAACCTCGACGGCGATGCACCCGGAAGCGGAACGAGCGCGCCGCTTCTTGCGAGCGGGCAGGCACGCGAAGCGAACATATGATCGCAGAAAACGCTCTCGCCAGGATGCGAGGCTGACCCCAGACATGTAATAAAGCACGCGGGCTCAAAAGCCTTCGGGGGCATCAATCGCGTAGTCCCATTTTCCTGCCACGACGTTACGTCATCGCCAGAACAAGATGTGCCTTGACCGGGACAAGAGGCCGATCGTTACGTCGGAGCGTGAGGGATGTGGACACTAATTAATATTTATGACCCGAAATTTCCCATGTGAAAAGTTGAAATCCCAACTGGTAATCAACTGGTCCCAATGGAGAATTACTGGTTCCTTAACTGGGAATCAAAACTGGTCCAAAATGGGATAGGGTCAGCTGAGGGTCCAACCATGGGACCAGTTGAGGAGTCAACTAGACGCATGCAGACATTGGAAGGCAACTGGTTTCACCATTCTCAGTTGGAGAAGCAGTAAAACGGTCAAAACGGACACGGTTTGTGTAATAGTAACAACAAGAGCACAAAGGGCATCGGTACGTACTTCTCGGCATCCCACACGGTGCTTTGGTGCGCCCGTTGTCGAGGAAATCCAAATCGTAGCGCCTGGCCGGTGGGAACGTGAGCGCCACGTGCCCGCGAGTGCTGGTGGGACACAGCACCAGCACCCAGCCCAGCACCAGAGTCCATACTTGCATCCCGGACTGTTCCGCGGCCAGCTCTCAGAGAGCTGAGGTCTTCCACCAGCTAGGGTAGGTGGAGTTCATGGCGCGGTACCACCACCGCCATGCCACGGCACAGCAAAGCCCACGACACCGCTGGGTTCTAGTTTACACCACCGAGGTAGAGAGAGAGTTCCCGGTTCCGTTGATCTTGGAACACGATGACCGGTGGTGAGAACCCGATCACTTGGAAACCGAAGAAAAATAAAAGTGTTTCGTTTCGGGGGTACCACCTCGCTGGCTGGCTGGTTGGCGGCTGGCTGGCTGACTCGTCGAGGGAAGTCGCCGGAAGCCGAGGGGGAACGACAGGTGAGGTAGGTGAGGGGGAAAGAAACCTGTCTTGGAGGGCTTGGAGCCGCATTCCACCGCGCGCGCACCCGTTGCTGCTGCGGCAGTTCGCCGGCGAGTGAAACTGCATTGGTGAAACGATCAAACGTACTCTCTCCACATGGAGAAGCGAATGGGTTGAAAGGATAACTGCGGTTGTCTATTATTTATTTCATTTTTCTTTCTTTGAAAAAAAAAAAAAAAAGGGGGGGGGGTGCATTCTTGGAACAAGCTTGCCGGTCCTATGGCTCGTTTCGATTTCATAATATGTGCACATGCACGGTGTGGTGCACGCTCTGGCGCTTGCTGCAAGTGAAGCGTAGAGGCACCTTCACTATCAAACGTAATAAGCGATCTTTTTTTGATCGGTCAGGCGCGAAGGATATAAGTGGCGCGCTTTGTTCATGTGCGCACATGCGTGTGGTGTATAGCGATCGCTGTCTTTATTTTCTTTCGGGTCAAGCTTTGACGCGCGCGAACAAAATGCGGCAGGAGCGAAAACAAGCGGAGAAACTCGTTGCTACTGGATAATATGTCGTAGGTGCTGTACTGCTCTTGAGACTTTGCCAGTTGGAGCTTTCGGTTTGGTGTGGCAATAATCAGAGGTTCTGTGTGCCAAGGTTAGCGAGATCTAAAATATAAAATAAATACTTGTTTGTATAAAACATACAAAAAAGCTTAAATTATATTGTGCGCCTTATGAACTTTAGAGTATGTCAGTACTTAAGTTCCAGAATATGCAAGACATATGTCCGTGTTCGTCAAACAAATCCTTCCTGCAAAAAAAGTATATTTAAGAAAGTTAACGTTTACAGTAGCCAGGTTGCTATTTTTAGCAAATACCGTTTTAACTGGCAGGTTTAAAGGCACGGTGTCACTTTAAAAAATAAAAAAAATGCTCGTTGAAAATCGCTAAAAAGGGGGGGGGGGGGCGCTTAAAGGGATTGTCCGGTCAAAATTCGTATTCAAGAAAGCATTTAGACCTCATAGTCATTGGCTGTAGAGCATCTTCCACGACAAATCCTATGACGTAGCATAACGCAAATGTCGCGCCGAACTAAAGCGTCCTTCGAATTTTGTCCTCCGCGTGAGCGCTACGACGTAATTCACCCTCGCTGCTGCTATAATTTTTTTTTTCTTTAAAGGGCAACTCCGCTTCATTTTTGATATTTAGAAAACTATGCAGCCCTCTTCAGTATCATATAGGAAGACCACATGTCAAATATTACGATCTAATTTCGTCTATATATTTAATAAACTGACCAGCAAACTTTCAAATGAGCCAAAAAAGTCGCCGAAATCTGCCAACTCTAGCGTGCGACGTGAGGCGCACTCATCAGCGCAGTCAATGCCACGGAGTTGGAGCGGCCAACATTGAGCCACTACGTCAGAGGCATGTCTACGTCATTCTCAAGTTTTGTTTGTTTTTACTTCCATGCGTTTCTCCTCCCGGTGTTGGCTCAACGGCGTTCACGTGATCACCGTAACGCGGACGCGCTATTCGCGTCTCCAGCTCGACGCTCGCCCTCCCGCTGCGGAAACGGGAAGCGCTCTAGTGAGGGTCCCCCGATTCTCCTGCTCAGCGGGCGCGGCGGAACTGCTCGCGATCATGGCTCGCTAAATGTCATTTCCGAATGCAAACAACACTCTTCACTGTCCCAACGTGGGGCTGCAGCCGGTATGGAGTTGTACCTTATTAGAGAGTTTTAGTATTACGTATAGAAGCAAACGCAAGCGCTGTGCGTTTGCGTTAGGGTGGCGTGCTCTACGTTCAGCGTGCGCATCGTTGCCACGCTCCGATCCAAGACCGCAATTTCGGGCTCCGCGCACGCGTAGTGTGGAACATGGCTAGCTAACGCAAACACACAGCGCTTGCGTTCGCTCGTATACGCAATACTAAAACTCACTACTGTTTCACCGGCTTCCAACGCCAACGAAACGTGCTGCAATGAGCAGACGCGCAAGCAGGTAGGCGTTCCTTCGAACTGGAAAGGCTGAGATTGGCAAAACGACGGCGAGCAAATACGAAAGTAAATAAATGCTAAAAAATATTAATTATTTCTTTTTTTTTTCTTTTTGTGGGGGTAGGATTTGGTTTGGAAGGAAATTGGCGGCGACTTTGGACGTTTTGCCGATTGTCAAAAGTCGCTACTTTGATAGCACCCTCAATTAACCAAATTTTACATGAATTTCTCACATTAGCTAGAATGTTGTTATTGATTTTAGAGTTTATTTTATAACGTGTTAATTGAAAATGCTGCAATTGGCACCAGTGATGATAATTAGCACACTCTAGATTGTCATACTTGTTCGCGCGTTTGAAATAAGATCATAAGCAACTAATTATTTTAGAGCTTGAAAAATTGCGTATTAAAATATCTTACGTTTAATATTTATATTATTATTAATGCAAATCGCGGCAATGTATGCCCCCAATTAACGCTACGATCACAAAAATACGCCATTAACCATATTAGTCTTTCCTGAAAGGTATCATTTTGTTTTCTTTTTAGCATGTGAAAAACTCTGTCATCGTTATCAAGATAGGCAAACAATCAAACACTGAATGAAATATAAACTCGTATGCGTCACGCGTTCCTTTAAAAACACGCACACTTCAGCTGCCTGACTCGGATTCCGTCTTTGAATTTTTCTAAGGAGAACAGCGTTTCTTAATTCATTTAGATTAATCATCGAAATACCCAAAAAGACATTGAAAGGCCCGCAGTTCATTATTTCATATGACAATTATCTGAGCGAGAAAAGGCAGAAAGAACGCACAAATATCAGCACTGATTTTTTCAACAAATAATAATATCTCATGTTACCTCTAAGGTGTATGAAAGACCCTGTCTTTAAAGGGACAAAGGTTTCCGCGAACAACTTCTTTCACTAAATAATTACGGTGTGAGACACACTTTGAGTTATGAAAGAATCTGAAATTAAGACCTATACCGAGAAATTAAATCCAAAATCAAGGTTAGTTTTGGTTTCGCTCCGGAATTAAAACGTACCTCCTGGCCTAAATATAACGCTAAATACCGTTTTTGTTTTCAGCATAAAAAGGTGACCTGCGCTCATAGCACCCTAGCTTCCTCGTATTACCAGAAATAATTTGTGTCGCTCAGTGAAGCCAGCACACTAGACAGGCTCAGCAGCGGCACGCATCTCCGACCCTCGCTAAACCCGCCATTTTGGAAAACGAGTGGCGCGCCATTTATAGTGAATTGGAGTCGTGAATAGGTCTATTGCTCGATCGCGCTTCCCCGCTCCGCGAGTGCGGCCACCGGATGGTCATTTTGTATGCGGCGAAATCGCGTTTTTCCTAGTGTTGCAGAGGCTGGTGGCCGCGTGCTGAAGATACGTTTTCTACTCGTTCGTTGTCATTCGACGAATAAGTTTTTAGAGCCCAGCTCTTAGGCGCCCGTTTCCGGATTGAGCGGCGTCGGCGTCGGCGTAACCGCGCGGTGCATTATGGAACGTTTCCCATGATGATGTCACACGTGATGTCACGCGTGACGTTACAAGGGTCACCAGTGACGTCAATTGTGACGTCACCGCGCGTTGAATTATGGGTAAATTTCCCCGCTAAATTTAGCGGAAAAGTTTTGCCGCTAAATTTAGCGGAAAAATACCCCACTAAAATTAGCGGAAAAATTCCCCGCTAATTTTAGCGGAAAACTTTCCCCGTTAGTTTGCCCGCCAATTTAGCGGGGAAAACTTTCCCCGCGAAATTTAGCAGAACACTTTTACCACTAAATTTAGCGGGAAAACTGCCCCGCTAAATTTATCCAAAAAAAATCCCGCTAAATTTAGCGGAAAAAGATTCTCCGCTAAATTTAGCGGAACAACTTCTCCGCTAAATTTAGCGGGAAACTTTTCCCGCTAAATTTAACCGGAAAATTTCCCTGCTAAATTTAGCAAAAAACATTTCCCGCTAAATTTAGCGGAAAAAACTTTCCGCTAAATTGAGCGGAAAATGTTCTTCGCTAAACTTAGCGAGAAAATTTTCCCGCTAAACTTAGCGGAAAAAAATTTGCCTCTAAAATTAGCGGAAAAAAATTCCCCGCTAAATTTAGCGAAAAAACTTCCCGCTAAATTTAGCGGAAAAACTTCCCGCTAAATTTAGCGGAAAACATTCCCTGGAAATTTAGCGGAAATATTTCCCCGCTAAATTTAGCGGAAAGATTGTTCCGCTCAATTTAGCGGGGCATTTATCGAAAATTTCCCGCTGAATGGGAGGCGAGTAGGAGGGGAGGGTACGGATGAGGAGGAGGGGCATACCCTCCTCTGAACCTTCCCCTCCTCTTCCTCAAGAGCTGCGCTCTAATTCGGCGTTACAAGGGATTGTAAACGTCTTTCATATTTTTAAAACCCTGTGGAAGCGGTGAGACTTGCTGTTGAGAATACGTGGACATTTTTACGAAAGCGCAGTGAGAAAAGCACAACTCGTCGAAAGCAAGTTTGGTCAGTCTCGCGGCGTGATCAAAGCTTCCTTGGCACGCCGAAGTGCTGCGCCTCTGTGCCTTCGAACGCGTGAATACCGGTCTAGAATCGATGCCGCGTGGATGTGTTTTGCGGGTGCATTTGTGCGTCCGTGGTCCCTCGAGAAAACCTCGCGTTTTGTCGAGGAAACACGGAATTTTTAAAGCGATAACTTTACGTGCGAAACTTATCAGAGATTTCGACTTTGTCTTTAATAGTCGCCGCTATGGAAAAATCCTTCTATCCGCTTTTTTTTTCTTTTTTTTTGCGGGGCCAGGGAGGTGGGTTTTCCCGTCTGCCGCCCCGGCATCCCTCCAGTAGCGGCGCTATACGAAAGGAAAGTATTGCGTGTTGTCTGCTTGAAAACTTGCTTTTAAACATTACTCGCGTTATACGAAATCTCACTTTGGCGGTATCCAGCTGCTACGCGCATTGTTAGGTGGTCACGCGTAATGTTGGATGGTTTTAGAAACGTCCATCGCGCTTACTTACTTACTTCAAGGATCACTGCATGGTGACAGTCGTCCGTGGCATCCACGAGGCCAACCACGACGGCTATGAGAATTAACCACGTGGCACCTCCGTCCTAAGGTACGTGACGGCACTATTCCGCCCGCAACGTACGACCGTGCTACAGTTGTCGCTTTCGTTTCTTCGCACATTGTGGGCGAAAAATAAGAATTTTTTCTTATTCGTCTGCTTCGCATACGATTGTTGCCTTGCCTTCGCGATTGCATATGCACTCGGAGACAACCGTTTTCAGTGGATGAACAATGGTGATTATTATACATACGTCTTCACTCCAGTGGTTTGCAGCGTATGTGAGAGGCTCGGACTCGAGCGCGCAGCTTCAGAAGTGTTATTTTGGCGCGTTTTTGTGAAAACAAAGCTTAGCACGGTGCAACGCCCGCGCGTCCGTATCTTCGATAGCACTGCACAAAGCTTGTGCGATAGTGTTTTCGAAGGGAAACTGATGTATTTCATAGTATGGCGTGCACACAAAGAATGAACAAAACACAATGGGGGTCATCGATCGCTCCCGCGGAGTCGGAGGTCGGAACATACTGCGAAGTTCATTATTCGGTAGCGGCTTTCGCACAAACGATGAAGGGTAGTTTCACGGCGTCGTGCACGCACATAAAACAATGCTCACACTCAGATTATCCAATCGGCTTGCTTTTCACCACGTTGGAACGCTTCCAGCCACGTTTGGAGACTGAGTGCATCTCTCGACCTCTCTGCCTCTTCCCCTTCCTTGTGGATCGAAAATAAAAACAGCGAAAACAAGTCCTGACCAGAAAAAGGCAACACGTCACGTCCGGTCACTTGCTGATTGGCTCAAGCCCGCGCGTCGAAGGAAAATTTGTGTCAAGAGCACCAAAGACGCCGTCTCCGGCGTCCCTCTCCGGCGTCGTCCTCCTCAGCGCGAGACTTTTTTCAATGCAAAAAGAAGCAAAAATGTATTTTTCGCCAACAATGGGCGAAGAAACGGAAGCTATGGCTGTAGCACGGTCGCGCAATGCGGGTGGAATGGTACCGTCACGTACCTGAGGACGGAGGTGCGACGTGGTTAATTCTTATGGACGTCGCGGTTGGCGTCGCTGATGCCACAGACGACAGTCACCAGGGATCGGCGATGTAAGTGGGTAAGCGCCATGGAAGTTTCTAAAACTATCCAACATTACGCGTAATAAGTGGATACTGCCAAATTGGGATTTCGTATGACGCGAGTAATGTTTGAAAACACGTTTTCAAGCAGACGACACGGAAGACTCTCCTTTCGTAGCGCCGTTACTGGGGGATGCCCGGGGCGGTCGACGGGAAAACCCACTTCCCTGGCCTCGCGACAAGATCGGAGAGATTTTTTTTTTTTTTTCCGTTGCGGCGACAACTGGAGACAAAGTCGGAATCTCTGCAAAGTGTCCCCCGGTAAGCTATCGCTCTAAAAACTCACCCCACGAGGCGCGTTTTTCCACAGTGTGAATGGAAACTTTTCACAATGCAGGTGCGCGTCTTTGCGGGCGCTCCGCGCTTCCGACATATGTCGGTGGTAGATTTAACTAGGTGAGCCCGGTCATGACGTCGCTTGCGAATGTCGCAACAGAAAACCGAAAACATTTTTTTAAAACAAGATAAGCTTATTTCTTGATATTTTTAACTCCATACGTGCACCACGTAGCCACACCTCTCAGTAATTTTCGCGCGATACGTTGAGAAATCGATATTTGCGGACCGTCCAAAACGGGATCGAAGCGTTAGTGTAGTGGACCGGCATTGTGGGAAGGTAAGGTGTCTGAAATGCCTAGGCTCTATCTAAAATGGACCGTAAAAATCGGCGCCTAGGCGCAGCTATCTGAACTTTACGTCACAGGTGTATTTTCCAGGTTGGTTTTATCTTGTAAAAACAAGGTGTAGCTCCTTTTCTGTAAAAGAATAGGGCCAAAAACTTGCCAGAGTCAACGGCGGACGGCGACACAGACGATCGAGTAAAGGGACGCGGGACGCGTTTGGTGCACGTATTGATAGATGGCGCTACTTCTTTTTTCCGGATTGCTTTAAAAACTATTTGGAGATTGCCAGCGACACCGTGGCCTATTATAATGAACAAAATATTTGTGTATGTACCTTTGGTTTAAAAAACAAATGAGCAAAATGTAAAAAAAAAATTAAAATAACAAAAATTAAAAAAAAAACGCGCTTGTATAACGACGGCGCACTTGCTGCCGAGGGATTTCGTCCAAGTGCCGTCTGCTTTTTTTTCGCGGGTCGTCTACACTTTCCGACGCTGCTCCTGAGACTTTTTTTGTCAGGGTGGGTGCGAAAACTGCCACAATGGGTGAATATTATGTTAATATGAATAGACCACGGTCGTCGCGGGCAGTCTCGATACTTTGTAAAAGCAAGCTGGAACAAGGAGGTAGTGCCATCTATCAATACTTGCGGCAAACGTTCCCTGCCACTCGAGTTGATCGTCTGCTTCGCCGTCCGCCGCTGACCCTGGCGAGTTTTATGATCCTATTTTCTACAGAAAGGAAGCTACGCCTTGTAAATTTATGAGATAAAATCCACCTGTGAAATACACTGTTGACGAAACGTTTGGATTGCGACGTGCAGATGCTTAGTTTTACGGCCCATTTTGGATCGGGCCTCAGACTTTCAGAAACCCTATAGTTCGAGTCTTTTTGCTCTCTTTCGCTGCGAGCTGGCGTCAGTTATTCTGTTTGTTGCACGCTCCATCTACGGTGTCTCACGCTCCTCCAGGCTCCGAGGAACTCGCATTTACTTTGCAACCGTACAAGATGGCACCCACAAATAAGACATCCACGGAGCGCTCGCCGCTCTTACCTTGGACGACACAGGGCCGCTTTGCGCAATCCAGGCTCCATACGTGTACACAGTTTCTCCAAACTAACACATAACATTTTGCGTTACCACTGGCCACGCTATAATTCCTAATAAATGTAATCACATTATTACAAAATTACTCCAAAAAGTAATCAATTACAAGTAATTTGATTACTTGCAATGAGTACCATACAAGTCTGCATAAAAGGGAACCTTTCGGTAGATATCTACCTGGTTAGGAATTATTAAAATAGAACAGAACAAAAACGTCTAACCTGTTATCATAGAGATCAGTGGGGGGGGGGGGGGGGGTTCACAGGACGACATATTTGAATGCGCTGTTCACTGCACATGCTCGGAACGAGCCCCCTTTTATGGACCTTTATAGGCCAATCTTGATGGGATACGAAGCGCGGTTGGCATGAGTCCACGTTACAAAAGAACGGTAGAAGCTCGCCATCAGCACGCGCTCAGAATCCGCGAACTCGGCTATGGCCGCAAGTGACAGCTGCATACCTACAGGGTATCTCAAATAGCGGCCAGGCTTTTTAAATCGACAGCTAAAATCGGTTTCTTAACCTATCACACTACGATTTTGGGCAGCGTTGCCCACAGATTGTGCTTTTTTTTTTATAAAATTGGAAAAAAACGCGAACTTACACCTAAGAAAAATGTACAAAAAGAAAAGCTTAACTCCTATGCAAACGCGGCGAAGCCACTGGCCTTCAAACAATAAAGCGCCCTATTGCTTGAAGACCGGCGGCTTCGCTGCGTTACCATGAGAGTGAAGCCTTTTATTTTTTACTTTTTTTTCGGGTAAGTTAGCTCTTTGCAAACTTTATAGAAAAAATGCACCCCAGTATGGGCAACGCTGCCCGAAATTGTAGCGCGACATGTTAAGAAACCGATTTTAGCGGTCGATTTAAAGAGCCTAGCCGCTATTTGAGACAACCTGCATATGGAGTATTCACTGTCGGCCATACCTAGGGTGCCTCAATGTCCTTCTGTTTAGGGTGATGCCACCCTTTGTAGTACCCGATGCCGACAGCACGCGCTCACGGGTAAAATACAGAGAAATCGACGAAAACAAAATGTCGCCATAGCACCGTCAGCGCCACAAACGCGTGCAGGGACACGCGCTTTCACGCGCTTCTGAACAAAAAAGGAAAATAAAAGTGTGGGACAAAATGGCCGGATGACTCCACCCTAAGCAAAGCGCACATGAAGGCACCCTAGCCATACCTATGTACGCGGCTGCTGAGCGCGTGTTGACGGCGAGCTCCCGCAGTTCTTTTGCAACCTGCATTCCGCACCATCAAGATTGCCTGTCTTTGCAGGCTATTAATGTGAGCTCGTTCTGAGCAGGCGCTCTAAACGTGCACCCTTAAATGTGGCGTCGAGTGAATACCCCCTTATACTAAAGTGGCCTAGAATGGGGTGGGCTCACCGCGCCTGCTTGCTGATCCGGTTCGTCTATACATTGAGAGGTAGCGCTCCGGTAGACTCCTGAAGCTTTCCCTCGCGCTTCGGCGATCGCGTGTATCGGCGCCTGTGTGTGCGTCGGTGTTTTCTTCGTCGGATAGCTGGGAAGATTCGAAGAATCGTAGGAACTGCGTCGGCCGAAAGCATTGGTTTCCCACGCTGAACGCGTACCTCTTCACCGTTGATGACGTGCACCACCATCTCTAATTACGTACTGTGGTTCAAAATATAATTCGCACACAGGAGAGGTATCATCCAACGTCTTTTCCACTCGATGCAAGCTCTTATGCCGCGTGTTTCGCCACTTCTCGTCTTCGGGTACGCCGAACAAAGATACCTTTGGCGCGTCCTTCGCGCGAGCGTATCCTGTTCTACATCCAGGCTCAAAACAGTAGTTTCGCCGGCGATTAGGCATTCTTGCATTTTGAGTCGAAGAACAAAACCGCAAGACAGCAGTAATGAAAGTGACCTTCTCACGTCAAAGGCACGCAGACTAGCACACGCGAAGTGTAGTCACTCACACTCACTTAACGCCAACACCGAAGCCGAACGCAAACACACGCTGCCGGGCGTTGCGGGATGCAGGACGATTCAGGAATCGACAGCAGCGCACCCGTCGGCCTTCGAAACAACCAATATAGACCGCCTCACCTTCGAAGCATGAGTGAGAGAGGGCGGTGAACACACTACACCATTCTACGCCAGTGTTTCCATGCACTGTGAAGAGAAGTCGCGAAAACCATGTGATGGCTTTAAGCTAAGCTAGTTGGTTCAATGCTTGTTTGTGATGCCAGCTGAACATGTCGGAAGAACACAGGGAGAAAGACACAAAAGAGGCAAACAGACTGTCTGTTTGCCTCTTCTGTGTCTCGCTTTACGTGCTCTTCCTTCATGTTCAGCTGTCACCATAAACAAGCGCGAAAAAACACGACAAAACAAGCTATGTTTTATGAGGAGAGAAGCTCGACGAGTTACCTGAGTTGATGTCGTACGATCATCGGCGCCCGCAATGTGTACCTTGGTAACAATGATGTGAGGGTACAATTCTCCGGGTCCTTCATTATTCATCGGGGAGAAACGTGGAGCGTCGAACCGAAAGACCTTCTTCTTCGTCCTCTTTTTCCAAGCATGTTCCCTCGCGATTAACAGACTGGAGAAAACTAAGGTGCGCAAGCACTTTCAGTGCGCGTTCCGCCTCCATCTCGAGCTTTCTGCCTTTCGTAACAGGTCAGAACTTCAGCTTGGGCGAGTTGGTAATTCATGATACTGCTTCACAGCGCACAAGATCAGACACACTTAAAAGAAATTTCACGCACACAAAGGAAGAACTCTCACACAGCGCTGTGAAGCAGTATCATGAGTTTTCGTAACAGCTCGTCGGACGCGCAGCCGAAGCCCGGTGTAAGGCAACAAGCGCGTGATGGGGGCTCGGAGCACCGCTCGGAGCACGTAAAGCAAAAGCTCGCGCTGCAAAAAAAAAAAAAAAAAAAAAAAAAAAAAAAAAAAAAGGTTGTGTGTTATGTTTATACAGCCTAAAACTTGGTCCGCCTCAACGGGCGACGAGTCTCCTAGTTGTAGATGAGCAATTTAGCCAGTGCAGTACAACCGCTAGCCTGGGGTCTTTAACGTGCATCACGCAGTATAGTGATACACGACCGCACGCCGGTATGATGTTCATCTAGATGGAAACGGGCAGGGGTGGGGATTAAGCTCGCGCTGCAGAACCCTGGGATCCTGGGTTCAATCCCCATCCTGCCCGTTTTGATCTGGATGAGCATCGTACAGGCGTGCGGCCGTGTATCACTACTGCGCGGTGCATGTTAAAGACCCCAGGCTAGCGGTTGTACCGCACTCGCTAAATTGCTCATCTACAGCTGAGACACCAGAAGCCCACTGAGGCAGACTAACTTCCGGCTGTATAAACATACACAAAAACAATTTGCTTACCTCTACCTTGTCTTTATTTAAGAAGGCCTCATCAGCTTCTCTTTAAATAATCGATCAGCCTAACTGCAAGCGCCGAGCTCTGCCTTTCATAGCACTTCGACTGCGATGCACGAGAACTCGTGCAGTGGGGTGACCAGGGTAACCAGGGTTCAATGTTCAACAAGTTCAATCCGCACATTTGTGCGTTTTGAAGCGAATAAACATCGTACCGGCGTGCGGTCTGCATGCTGCACGTTCAAACGTCTCGATTTTGTTTTTATTATTGGAAACAATAGACCCTTCCCGAAAGTCAGTCTACCCACCCTGTGCAGAGCCAAACCCGACGCTTTAATGGCGGCACTACACAGCTTCTCCAGACCAGAAAATGCGAACGTCTTCGAAAGCATAGAGCAGAAAGGGGAAAAGGTGTTGAACCCCTTACGTCACCTTCGACTTACGAAATCGAGGGTGCTTGATTTAGCCGAGCATGATCTCCTATTAGCCCCGTGCGCGACCGAAAGCGTCGCTGTGGTCGGCCTTCCACGATTGGCCGAACGCTGACTATGACGTCGGAAAGGGGATTTTCATCGACGGAAATAAGAGGAATGAAAGAACTTTAATTTTGACGGTGTTGGCAGTGTTCCTTTGAGAGCGCAATGATTTCAAGCTTCCACCATGCTAATAACAAACACCATCGAACTTGTTGTTTGCAAGGTAATGACGTCACAAAGGGGAACCACAGGAGGGCGCCACCAAAACTTCTCGCCGCTAATCACCGCCATTAGAGCGGCATATTGGAGCTCATGGGACTGCCACAAGGTGACTCTGACTTTTGAAAAGGGTCTATTGAGCATGATGTCTGGGCATTACCGTCAAAATTCATCTGTATTTGTGAAGTAAAAAAACAATTTCCAAAATCTGAATTTGGAGTTCCCACGCGATCCGCGCCAGTGCAATGACGGCAAAGATTTAGTTGTCTTGTATCTCGAGTTTCTCTTCCTCCTCCGAACCGTCCCGACCGGAAGTGTCGCGTTTTCCCTCGTCCTATCCATGTCAGCAGACGACGCTTCACTTTCGAGTTTCGATTTCTTTCAGGGCCTTCTCAGCGATCTCGAATTCTTTGAGATGGTGCGGTGTCGAAGAGGACGCGCTGTGGACCTTTGTAAGCGACATGAGGGGCCATGTCGCGACGGTGCTGCGTGAAAGGCTAAAGCCTGGTTCAGACAGTTGCGTTTGACTGCGTTTGACTGCGTTGCGGCAGCGAGAAACCAGGACATCCCTGCTGCTTATATCGCGTGCCAAGATGATTCCTTGAATTGGATTCCACGCTTCGTACGAAGCACAGATGTGTCGGTGACTCGCGTTCGGTTCTCGACGCAACGCAGTCAAACGCACTAAAACGCAAGTGTCTGAACCGGCCTTTACGCGGCAGAGTCGCGACCGAAACTACGGTGCACAGGCACCAAACCCAGTTGTTTTGTCCGTTTCACAATCTCCTTTTCGAAGTCTGAGAGGTCGTCGGGCACCGAAAAGAGAACTTCGTCCGACTACCCGACTCTCCGATCATCCTCACTGCTACAAGGTCCGAGCGCCGCCATGTTTTCCAAGGGAGGATAACAAGCCAAGATGCGACATCATTACCAGTGTGTAAGATAGACAGGTGGGGAAACGAGAGCCAAATGAGCGACCGAATTGTGTCCCTTTCGGGTTTCTCTTTTTTTGTGGCGCCATCTATGTGGAGCACCGCGAACTCTCACTCCAGGTGGGCGACCGGTGGCGACTAGTGTCACTAAATAAGCTCATTTAGTGGCTCTAGTGGCGACCGGCTAAAGGCCCGTTCACACTCTTGCGACCGAGTACGACTGAGAGAGACGAGATCTCTTAAAACTTCTTAAATTTTTTTAGAACGAGGGAACATACTGGCATTGTGGCGCCATCTATGTGGTGACCCTGGAACTGCATTTCACAAGAGCGAAGGTTTTGCGGGATTTCCGAGGTCAATAGTGCGTAATGCCCATAGAAAGGCTCGTTTATAACATTGACAAAAGTTTTTCGAGCCAAGAAAGAAAGGATAATGCGCGAGAGAAATAAAAAAAAATATGCCAGACCGCCGAGTTTACACTGCTACCCAACAGATGGCCCCAGAGTGTGAACGGGCCTTAAACCGACGGAGATTTTTTTTTCTTCTCGCCGCAGCGCCATCTGTCGAAAATCGGGGGTACCCGCAAGCAGACGAGTACACAATCCGGTCACGGCATTGCTGTAGGCCTCTATGGGCCGTTTCCCCACCTGTCTATCTTACACCTTGATCATTACCCGACTCCGAGTTTCGATATTTTAAAAGAAATGTCGAAAATATTTCGTTAGTAGTGCGTTCGCAATTCCGCTAAAAACAGGTTTTACGGTTCCGTTAATAAATATTATAGAAATGTCACTTACAGAATTTCCACATTACATATTCGATTATGTCACAAATAAAAAGAAGCGAGGAAGTGAGGAGAGAAAGGCGCCAAACCATAGCCTCCTCTATACTCACAAAGCCTGGCAGTTCGACGACGGAGCCATAGAGTGCCCGGTCGCAGATTTGGAGTGCGAGGTTCTGGTAGCACAGAGCATCAAAGAGCCATTTCTCGGGGAACCTGAACTTTAGCGCACAGCTTTTGCAGCGGCGAGGACGCGAAACACACTTGTTCGCTCGGGAGAAGTGTGTTTCGGCGTCTCGCCGCAGTGGGGCGCTAGTCACGTGGATCTCCTGGCAAGGGGGTTTTATAGCCTCACTTTCTTTTCAGTACGGAGTGAATATAGTTTTCACATTTAAATATTCTAAGCTTAAAGGGTAAGACAAAATGGCTAGGTGGCGTAAGCTACCGCCCGATCCAAAGGGCTCAGCCGTATTCATCCATCCATCCATCCTGTTATCCGTCGTCTGCCGCTCCACCCTTCCCATTTCGGCGGCCCTTTCTCGTGGCGATATGCAGGCTTTGTCAGTACATAGGAGGCTATAACCAAAGATAAAAAAGCACTCGCGCGAGCAGGGAGATTTTTTTTTTTTTTTTAGTTTTGGTATTTTGTGCGTGTTTATGACTACAACTTGCAACGTTTTAGACAAAAAAAAAAAAAAAAAAAAAAACAAAAAAAAAACACGCGACCTTTGGGGTGTCAGTGCCCTTTTCAGGCCCAAGTCTAGCAGCAGCATACTGCACTGGCTGAATTTCTCACCTAGCGGTGACACAAGACACCCCTTGGAGCTGACTAATACTCTTGTTCCACGTGCACCATTAACTGCAGTTACGCTTCACGACAGGTACCACACCATGCTCTCAGACAGCTATAGACCTCTTCAAAAATTACGCCTTTTTACGGTCGATCTGAAAATACTGCTCAGTGGCGTGCGCAAAAAAAACAAAAAAAACAACAACACCAACAAGCTGGCAGGCCTATAACTGTAATAATACTCACTTCCAAAAGACTGTATAAAATTGAAAGGCTTGCCATTTTTATTGTGCTTTTTCGCACGCCACTGCGCAGTATTTTTAGACAGCCCGTAAGCGGGCGTACTTTTTGAAGGGGGATCCATTTCAGAAGAAGCGAAGAGCGTGCGTCCACAGCTTGGATGGGCGCTCTAGATACGCAAGGGCACGGCTAGGCACGGCCACCCATTTGCAACTTTCCCGACCTATGGAGGGTGCACTGGCGCCCATCAAAATGGGGGTCATCTGGACGGTCATCGTAAGACAGCAGTACGAGGCTGCTTAAGTAATTATAATTTTGCTACATACGAGCAGTATTAGAGTCTTATTTTTTTTTTTTTTTTCACGTCAGCAAGGTCTAGGCAAGCAGCTTTATTTTAAAGCCGATCATCCAGGGGCTAGGGAGCGCGAATCTCACACCGGGGTATCACCATCGCTGAAAATACACAGAAAAATAAAACACAAATTTTGTAGTTTTGAACGCGCTCTGCTACGTGTACATCGCTGAAAGTTGCGAATCGCTTTGACTGCGTAGCCACAGAAGGTTGTCCATGAGTAGAGTGTAAACATTGTGGCTTATGGTGATTTCCACTCGTAGATCCGGAGCGCTTTCCAAAATCCGCGAGGGCGTCAAAAGTTCGCTCCGTGGAACCCGCTCCGAATCGACGAGGGGAAGATAAACTTGCATTTTTGGAGCGACCTCCCCCACACCCCTCCCCACCGCTTCCCCTCCGCCGTTCAAAATGGCCGCTGCTCGAACGTGACAAGCCCACCAACGCCTCAGCCGACTGATCTTTCCGACGATCAGTGACAACTGTCACTGCTTAGCTGCAGAAATAACACGCGACACAGGCCGGGCGAAATTATACGTACCACGGTGCCCATGTCACAAATAACGAAGACGTCCGCGTCCGGCACCGTCACATACCTTTCGGCCGCCTCGAAGCGGCGGGGCACGGACAGCGATTGCCAGCGGTGGCATTCAGATTTCTGGTACGACTTTAATAAACACAGAGGTAACAAACCATCACTGGCTCGGTCGTTGCCTAATCTCTTCTTGCTTTATTGCACGGGAAAACACCGGCGGAATGCAGTGTAAAAAGGTAAACAATCATTGGCTGTAAAATGAACAGGCCTAACCTTGCGTCTGCATCCGGCTTTTCTGTCGTTCTTTTTCTCGTTCTTCCTCTCAGGATCACAGATGTCGGCGCTTACGATTTACCACGCTCCACAGTCCCGGCTTTGTATCCCTGATCTACGCGAGGTAGAAGCGTTCGAGCCGTCACAATCCCAAGTAAACAACCGACGCACCCGAACAGATCCAACTCGACGACCCGACCGGCCCGCCGACCTCTCCAACCTCACCGCGCATGCGCACTGCCGATTTAGAAGGAAATCACGCGGGCCGCTCTGTCAACTTCCGGAAAGATCTGTGAAATCCCGCAGAGCAAGTTGGGCGGGGCTTGAGGCGCTCCGTGGAGCGGGCGCTGCCAGAGATCTACGAGCGGAAGATGACCAACTCGAGCCAGATGTGCGAGCGGAATATTGTCACGAATGACAACTGATGAGGCGAAAAACACTGAGGAAACTAAAGGTTTAATGGGGCGAACTTGTGCCCAAAAATAAAGCGAACAGAAGAAAACAGAGCGTCGCGAGCGTCGAAGTCGGCGTGGCAGCAGAGTCGAACGCTGAGGCGAAACTGACTGCGGCTCGCCACGCGGAGCCTCTTATGTACACGCGGAGGGTTCTGGAAGAATCGGCGTAGAAGGTTCGGCGTGTAGAACTTTCTAAACTCGAACAAGCAAACACGGTTCTCGAATTTACCAGAACATTACATTAGATGTCAACAAAAGGCGTTCCCGCGGCCAGGAATCGAACCCTGGCTTTTCGCGTGGGAGGCAGGTGCTATAACCGTTAGGCCACCCGCGCGCTGCCTACTTGGCAAGGTGCGCGCGCGGCATTACTCCCCCCCCTTTAAAAAGTGCATCGCCCCGATGCAGCACAAAACAAACCAAGCTAAAAAGAACGGTAAGCTAAAGAGTCACTTGAAACACATAAGGTCCACAGTCCTATCGAGCGTAGTACGGCTTCATGCGCACGACGTGGACGACTTCTGGTCGTGGAGGGCGGCGTGATGAAGTCCGTGTTCCGTCGGGCATCACCTCGTAGTTCAGATCCCCGAGTCGACGAAGGACTTTGTAGGGTCCAAAGTACCGTTTCAGCAGTTTCTCACTGAGGCCGCGGCGACGGATGGGCGTCCACACCCACACCCTGTCTCCGGGCTGAAAGTGGACGTCCCTGCGACGAAGGTTGTAGCGGCCGGCGTCGACGCGTTGCTGGTCTTGAATCAGGAGTCGGGCGAGCTGGCGGACTTCTTCGGCCCGTTGAGCAGCCACCTGGGCGTCGTCGCTCTCACTGTCAGCTGGCTCATGGGGCAGCATCGCGTCCAGCATGGTCGTTACTTTCCGACCATGTACCAGCTGGAAGGGTGTGAATCCAGTGGTCTCTTGAGCCGCCGTATTGTAGGCGAACGTGACGTAGGGCAACACCTCGTCCCACGTCTTGTGCTCTACGTCGACGTACATAGAGATCATGTCGGCGATTGTCTTGTTGAGTCGCTCCGTCAGCCCGTTGCTCTGCGGGTGGTACGCAGTTGTACGACGATGGCTGGTGTGACTGAGTCGGAGGATTTCTTGGGTCAGCTGTGCCATGAACGATGATCCGCGATCTGTAATCAGAACTTCTGGAGCGCCATGCCGGAGGACGATGGACTCAATGAAAAACTTGGCAACTTCCACAGCAGTCCTGAAGGAAGGGCTTTCGTTTCGGCGTACCTCGTGAGATAATCTGTGGCGACGATGATCCAGTGGTTCCCCGACGTCGACGGCGGAAAAGGGCCAAGTAGATCCATTCCGATCTGCTGGAAGGGTGCAGTTGGAGGAGAAATTGGCTGCAGGAGTCCGGCCGGCCTCGTCGGAGGTTTCTTGCGTCGCTGACACTCGTGGCATGATCGTGTGTATAGGTGGACGGTCTTCGGCAGCTTGGGCCAATAATACCTTTCACGAATCCGGGCCAGCGTACGGCTGTAGCCAAGGTGTCCGGATGTCGGGTCGTCGTGGCAGGCTTGAAAGATCTCCGCTCTAAGGTCGGTAGGGATTACCAGCAGCCATGGCGAGCTGTTGTCTCCGAAGTTCTCCTTGTAAAGTACACCTTGTCGAGGACGAAGGTCGGCAGGGCTCTCAAGAAAACACGGGGTATAGTACCCCCCCGTCCTTCGAGGTGCTCGATTAGCCCGCGTAACTCAGGGTCGTTTCTTTGACGTCGTGCCATGTCGTCGGTGTTCACCGCGCCTAGGAAGCACTCGTCGTCATCGTCGTCGCTGCTGCCGGAAGGTGTTTCGACGGGGGCTCTGGACAGGCAGTCGGCGTCGCTGTGCTTGCGGCCCGACTTGTAGACCACAGTCATGTCGAACTCTTGTAGTCGGAGACTCCACCGAGCGAGGCGTCCTGACGGGTCCTTGAGGTTCGCCAGCCAGCAGAGCGAATGGTGGTCCGTGACTACGCGGAACGGGCTCCCGTACAAGTACGGACGAAACTTTGTGATTGCCCAGACGACCGCAAGGCATTCTTTCTCAGTCGTGGAGTAATTTTTCTCCGCCTTGGACAGTGTCCGACTTGCGTATGCGATAACTCGCTCGGTGCCTTCTTGCACTTGAACCAGTACTGCGCCAAGTCCAGCATTACTTGCGTCCGTGTGAATCTCGGTTTCCGCATCCTGATCGAAATGTCCGAGAACAGGAGGAGTCTGGAGACGTCGCTTCAGCTCGTGAAATGCCTGCTGCTGCTGCTCAGCCCATTCGAACTTCTCGGCGTCCTTCGTGAGGTTTGTCAGTGGTGCGGAAACTCTTGCGAAATCCCGAACGAAGCGCGATAGTAGCACATAGTCCAAGGAACCTTCGCACGGCCTTCTTGTCTCTCGGCGCTGGAAATGCTGCGACGGCGCGAGTCTTCTCTGGGTCTGGGCGAACGCCTTCGTTACTAAACCACGTGACCTAGGAACTTCAGTTCGTCATAGGCGAACCGACACTTTGACGGCTTGAGTGTGAGTCCGGCGGTCCGTATGGATTGGAGACAGCTCGGAGTCGTCGCAAGTGCTCGTCGAAGTCGCCGGGAAACCACTACGACGTCGTCGAGGTAGACGAGACAGCTCTGCCACTTCAGTCCTGCCAGTACGGTGTCCATGACACGCTGAACGTAGCTGGAGCCGTGCATAGTCCGAAGGGCATCACTTTGAACTCGTACAATCCATCTGGCGTGACGAAGCTGTCTTCTCTCGGTCCCGTTCGTTCGACTTCGATCTGCCAGTAGCCGCTCTTCAGGTCATCGATGAAAAGTATCGA